>PVIJ01017525.1:0-29117 GCA_004024925.1 Scalopus aquaticus | reverse complement strand
TAGGGAGAATCTCACCATTAACTCTGACGCAAACAGGAGGAGGCTGGGCTGTGGGGGTGATGTGAAGGGGGGGCAGTAAGAGGGGTGAGGCTTCCTGAAACTGGAGGCCTGGGGGAAGAATTATGCTGGATGATTGTGTGGAACTTACAAAGAAGGAGTCACTAGCAGAGTGGAGGAGTTACTCTAGGAGGGACAAGACTGGGGGTGGGGTGAGGGTAAAGCCCTGAGATGGAAGAGGGGTGGAATAACACAGAGAGGATGGAAAAAGAGATCTGAAGAAGTGAGGAGAGGTGGGGAGATGCCCAAAGGTAAGAGGCCGGGAGGGCTGAAAAGAGAAGATGGGGTTGAGGGGGAATGGGGAGGTGAGAAGGCACTGTGGAGTTAGGTTGGGAGGACTTTCCTTGGGCCTGAGTTCATCCTTGGAGTTAAGGAAATAACTGCCCCCTCATTCAGGAGCCCACCCATGTTTGCCCATACCTGCATACACATAGATGGCATGTTCTTACCCAGTCTTGCCCTGTGTAGTCAGAAATGCTCAGGATCCACCAAAGCTCCACTTTGTGCTTGTGATCACACATACATGACACATGTACACAATTCACATGCCCATATGAACACATGCACAAGCGTTATATGGACAGTGTGCTACCACAAACATGGTCCCCGCAATACAGGTATGTGTGCATGGAAACACACAGATGTATCCACATGTGCTTGAGGTATGCTCACCATATCCATGTCTTATCTGCTCATGACTTAACACTCAGACATGTACCCATCTCTACCAGTTAGAGCCTCAAAAACCCAAGAAATACACATGTATACAGATGGGCACATACCAATGCTATAGGTGTACACACATGACAACACTTGCCAGCATCAAAAGCAGTCCCTTTGAACATGTGGATTATGACATATGCAAACACATTCTTATGTACATAGCTTCCCATGAGTGCATATGTGTATACAAATAAACACATACACATGCCATTTAAGTGCATAAGCATGTGTTTTATCCCCCATCATGTGTTTCTGTCTAACATCACCAAAAAAGACTGCACATACTAAAACTCAAATAGTAGCCTGTCTGACATACTGTCGTCTCCCACTTCCTGGCACATACACATTAACCCTCACATGCACTCAAATAATGAACATATCTCTTCATGCATACACACACCAGGTACACCAACTCGTACTTTGGTAAGAGGAGCAAAGACACATAAATGCAAGCTCTTGAACCAACACATGGGAGATTACTCTGTACAGGTCTTGCCTCCAGCTCCCACTCATTTTTTACCCCATTGTTCCCACCCCCATTAACCCACTTGCCAGGTCTTACCAAAGTCCTTAGGCTGCTAATGGCAAATGCTACCTGTTTTCTTCATTAATTTACTCATGTATTTACTCAGCAAGCATTAATTGAGCATCTACTATCTGCCAGGCACTATTTCTGGCACTGGAGACCCTTCCTTACTCCTGGACTCATGCTGGTGAAGGCAGGATAGGAGAGATGGGGAATAGCAGATAGAGATGGGATTCTCTTTCTCTAGCATGTCTGTTCTGATCACCCCCCACCATCATTTGCCAGGGTTTCAGAAGATGAAGGGGAGCTAAACAGAACGAATAAGGTGCTCTTGATGGAGGGAACCGCACATGCAAAAGCATGATGGAGGGAAATTCATTCTAGCCCATAATATGTTCTTCATGGCATTTTGCTAGGCCACTCAAGTGTTTTAAAATTTACATAAATAATTGATGAATACTGAATACAAATTAGCAAATGTATATGAAGACAAGTTTGTCTCACAACTAGTAATAATATCAACAACAACAACCCCTTATCCAACATTCTCTAGGCATGCTATTGAGGAATTTTATGCCCATTGCCCTTTTAAATTCTCATAGCAACACATTTTAAAGATAAGGAAAGTTAAGGTCCAGGGAAATTCAACAAGTTGTCTGATGCCATAGAGCCAGAAGAGTAGCTCCCTGATTCAACAGTCTACTGGAAGTGGGGATTAAGGTAAATGTTGATCTTCATTTCAATATCCAAGATGCAAGAACTCCTAAGTCCTTTTTATTCAGTAAGAATCTATTCAGTGATTGCCTTCTTTGCTCAGTTAACAGACATGTCATGATCTCCCCATTCATTACAACTTTTCCCTTGCCCCTTTCCTAGGAAACCTTCACAAATCTCTCTGCTCCTGACTTTCCCATTCCTAAAACCATCCAACCACCGGAATCTGAATTTAGGTCTTTGCTCACACTCTCAAAGGATGCCCTCCTGGTTTGATGATTCATAGCCAGAGCTGCAATCTTAGCCACTTCCCTAACCTGGGCTTCACTTTCCTCCCACACACAATGGGCTTCCTCTGTGAGGACATCCTGAGTCCAAGAGTCTTAGGTTTGAATCCCTAAATCCACCACTTTCTAGAAAGTCCTATATCATCTTCATTCCTCCATGTGCAAATCTATAGAAGGGGCACACTAATAGCCTAGCTGCCAAGCTTGTAGAATTCTCCTTTATGGTAAGATGAGGCATACGGAGCCCTTGGCAAAATGCCTGGCCCATGGAAAGTTTCCATAAGTGTGAGTCAAAGACAGGAAAAAATCAATGATGGTGTTTTTATTAATGGGGACTAAAAGCTTTCTGGAAGAAGGTCTGTAGGTAGGACATTTCCAGAGAGCTCACTGAGTTCTCAGGCCTGGCGAGGGTTCCATAGTACATTGGGGGCAAAGGGATTCATGGAAGTACTCTACAGGGATAGAATATTCAGCACCGCGGACAGCACGGTTCAGAACCGTGGACAGCACCCTCTGCATCTTGTGGATGGTCTCACCTCAGGGTGGCTGGAGGAAATGACGTCATCCCTTAAGTAAATCACTAGTAATGAGTACCTGCTGCTTGCCAAGCCTAGTTCTAAGTGGTAGCTCGTAAACAGACAGAACTGTTGTCCAGTAAACACACAGAAACCCTGTCAAGATTTTGGGGGTTTTGTGTTTTGTTGTTTTAACAAGGGCCGGAGTTGAGTTCTGGTTTATTTCTGTTGATGAAGAGTGAGAGTCTTCATTTATTCTCTCCCAGATGCAAAGCCAATGGGACCAATGGTCATATTGCTCTATTGACAATTCCTCTATTCCTCTGTTTCCTCCATTTCCTCTATTGACATGTGGAAATTACAAAACATCTTAGAATCTATTTCTGAATTCTCCCTCTCTCTCCCAGTATGTTCTGTTTTCTGATGAGCAGTCCTGTTGTGGACTTTCAGATATCTCCCTTGATGACCATAATTCCCTACTCTCCCACCTATACTCCCAAGTCTAGCAGGTCATGGACCAGGCGCCCCAATTGACATCCACCTCAGTTAGAATCCAAGGTGGTCCAGGCAATGTGCAACACCTACAATACAACCAAATAATTATAATAATAATAAAATAATAGTCATGGTAATAATAATAGTAGTAGTAATGATAGTATAATAATGCTGGTGCTAAAAAAACGATGAAGGAAAAGGAAGGGTAGAAGAAGGGAAGAAAGGGGAGGAGGGAGGGAAGAAGAGAAGGAGGTGAGACCATCTAGCCCCACCTCACCCAATTTCCCAGATACAGAAACTAAGGCCAGAGCCTGGCAATGCTTGTGAGCCTTACTCCCGCCTCCACTGGTTCTGCCCTAACCAGCGTCTGCCTGTGCAACTACATTAATCAGTCTGTCCTGATGAGGGCCCCAGAGACTACAGAAGCTGCACAAACTGCTGACCTAGTGTGATGGAGTCTCCCGCAGGCCCCTTCCCTTCCCGCTACGCCCTGCCAGCTCTTTGTCCTATAAATAGCTATGTGCATGCTTGCATGTGACCAGAAGCGCGCAGGGGAGGGGTATTGCTTCCACCCCTGTGACCCCAATACTGCAACCTGGTGTGGACAGGGAGGGGAGGAAGTGACAGCTGGAAGATATGATGGCTACAGTACTGAAGGCAACAACTCTAGACCAAGAAAGGGAGTACTGATTTTGTTATTTCTCTGAATGCCCTGCTGACCCAAGCCTTCTCCATTCATGAGCCCCTCCCCCAGAGACTACACATTCCCTTTCCTCTTAAAGGTTCCCTCCCTCATCATGGGCCAACTCCCTTAGCCTACTCCTCATTCCATGCCCCATACTCTGCCTTGAAATCTCTACCCTCCAGCCCTCCTCCCCACTCTGCTCCATCTTCCCTAATTCCTCATTCCCCACCGAGCTCCCTCTCCCCACTTAAGTCTCCTCTTCTCTCCCAATTCTCTAGTGATGAACATGCTTTGAAGTCCTTATCGTAATTCCCTGAAAGGGGCCTGAGCCTGGCTTTCAGCTTTTAAGAGTTGGAGCCCTGCAGCAATCCCTCCACTGTCACTGGACCCCTGAGCCCATTACCCTCTGAACTTAGGGAGGAGGAAAGGGAGCAGACTGAGAGACACGGGGAGAAAAGGGCAGGAAAAGAGAAAGTCAATGACAGGTGAAGAAAAACAACCTAGAAGAGCGAGTCTGGGAGAGATCAGAGGACAAATTGGAGGACAGACTTGAAAGGCTGACCTCTCCTCTAAGCTGTGTTGCCGGGAACCAAGAGTAGGAGCTTCCAGGTAGGGTCTAGACCAGACCATAACCTAGTCAGTCCCTTAGATGTTGGCCCTCATCCAGGGTCTGGCTCCTCCTTCCCCCACCCCCAGATTCCTCCCTCCAATTCTTTCCCAACTGTGCCTCTCTTCACAACAGCACCTGCCCTCCCTAGTGGAAATTCATGTATATCTCTTTCTATCTCTTTGTCACTGTCTTTCAAAACTTGTCACCATCCTTTCTTCCTCCCTCCTCTTCCTACCTTGGTCCCTCTGCGTGTGAGTGCCTTTCTCAGCCTTCATCTGCGTCTCTCTCACCACTCTCCCTCCCAGCCCCTCTTAGAATGCTCAGGTTTGCAAACTGGAACTCCCCTGGAAAGAGGGAGTACTCCTGAAAAACACTCATCCCTAGGGGTTAGGGGTTTAGTGGGCAAACTCCCTATGGGCTAGGTAGGGCTGAAGGTGTGAAAGGGGGGCAGTGTGACAAGACTGAGCATTCCTTCAAGAGAAAGGCCTTGATTGTGTAGACATCTGGGACGGTGAGGATGACAGTCCATGGTGAATGATTTTGGACATGAGGGAAAAAAACAGAGTTAAAAAATAATGGGGATAGGGACGGGGATGGAAGCCCAAGTAGGGTGGTTCACTTGCCCAGGGTCACACAGCACCATGAGCTGAACCTGGCTCCAGCTGACTCCATGCTGAACCAGCACTCACCTCTCCCAATGCCTCCATCCCACTCCACCTGCTAAACTCAAACCCAGGTGTGGTGGACTTAATGCCCAATCTTTTTGCATGTAGAGTCTACATATTTTTCTGGTGGGAGGTTGGCCTTGACACAGGGAGGTGCTCTTCCCTTTATCCTTCTGCAACTCTGGGAAATTCACTCTGTGCTTCTGGGCACCAACCCCCTGCCCCCACACATACCCCTTCTGTCAGCTAAATAGTATTCACTGACAAATGGTTAAAGCCATTCCACTTTCCCTGCCTTTGATGGGAATTTTTTCTTCACTGGCTTGATTAAGGTGCTTTTGTGAGAGAAAGATTCAAGTGATGAGGACATGGATTCAGACCTGAAACGGGAAGCTATGTCATTTCATTTCAGTTCCAGATCTCTGATGAAAGAGGGCCCCCCAAAAAACAAACTTGACTTTCAAAAAAGAGTAAAAATAATTTATCTACTAAGATATTTATCCTTCAACTTGCACACACTCTTTAAGACACATTGGAAAACCATGAAGGTTCTAAAAGCGTATGAATGCTACCATTTGTAGGAAATAAAATAGTTCAATAGTGGATGTGCTAAAGTGGGTGTGTAAAGGTAATTGTAAAATGCAGAGTGAAACCATCAAGCACCATGTATAGCACTTTTTATGCCTTTCAAAGTGTATTCACATCTATTCACTTAGTTGTTCTTCACCATAATTCTGGGTAAATGAAAGTCTTTAGAATTTGAGATGAATTTAGAATGATGTACCTATGCACAGGAGTAGCGGAGCATGGACTGTCTTTCTCTGGTACAAGAAACTGGTAATGTTGATCACACCCAGGAGGGAGAGAACTGGGGAGAAAAGATCCTCATCTCTCTCTCATTGTGCAGTCTTGTGGTTGCTTTGGATTTTGTAAAATGTACACATATTGCCTATACACACACACAAAAAATTCATCTGAAGAAAGAAAAAGGAGAAAAAATGTGAAAGAAGGAAAGGGTTCCATTTAAGGTTTTGGGTAGGGGTGGAGGAGAAAGAACAGGGATCAGCAGCAGGATGTGAGAGATGTTGAAAGTGAAGTTTAATACCCCATGAGAAAATCATCTGGGAATGTAGAGTTATGTGAAGTCTAAAGAGGCTGAACTATATGGACCCCTGACATATTCAGATTACACACTCACGATGAGTTGGGCTGAATAAGCTCTAACAACCTCCCAGCCAAGCCTGGATGCCTCTTTGTGCCTATGGAGCTACCTTTCTGGATTGTTCTGTTCACCCTGCTCAGCCTCCCTTTGAATAGTGGGCCCCAAACCCTGGAATCATTTGGTGGAACCAACTGAACTGTACAATTAGGGAAGAAATCTTACTGACCTGACAGAGGGATGCCTCCTTTCTCTTCGCCCCCAGATCCCTTCTTTCCTCTGCAGCAATTCTGGAGGGCTTCCTGTGGGAGGTCTCTCCTGTACCTGCCCAACTCTATTTTTTTTTTTTTTCGAGTCTTGTTCAATTGTGATAAAAGCCCAGTTGTGGGTTAGGGGGAGCTTGATGGGAAGGAGGGATGAGGAGGGGCAGGGACTGCTCCCAGAGTCCAAATTTCCTTTCAGCCCTAGGTTTGCCTGTGCTTATCTGTCTGATGGCTTCTCTCTCTCCCTCTTATCCCTGCCTCCTCTACTCCTCTACTCCTTGTTTCTTTGTCTGTCACCACCTTTATTTTTTTTTTTCCTATTTGGTCTTTGTCTCTTTTGCTCTCTATATTTGCCTCTCTCTTATGTCTCTCTCCTCTCTCTCTCTCTCTCTCTCTCTCTCTCTCTCTCTCTCTCTCTCTCTCTCTCTCTCTCATGTCTCTATTTTGCTGTGCCTGTCTCTGTCTCCCTTCCCCACCTCTCTCCCCATCTCCCTTCCCTATCTCTGTCTCTCTCCACAGTCAAAAAAGCCAAGTTTGATGGTGCCCAAGGTAAGTGATTCCTCTTCTGGTTCTGTCCTGTGTTGTCTGTCTGTCTGTCTTTTGGAGAGGGCAGGGAGGGGCCTGACCCAGAGACGAGGGACTTGGGCTCAATGTCTGCTTACGTGACAGTGTCAGACTTGACCTGGGATGCCAGCAGTTTTGGGGCTTCTCCAGGTGTCCGGAGCATCCCCTGGAGGTCTCAGTGAGGGTATGGCTCACCCCAAAGGCTGGCCCCAGGATCCTAAGAGCTAGTGTGGGGGACACTTTGTTCAGACTACAGGTTGGAAAAGTAAGAATGTGAAGGCAAGTGAAGGGAAGTGAAGGCAGTTGCTTCTAGCAGATTTTGTTTCCCATCTGAGGTCTCAGTCTTCTGAGCCAAAAATCAAGGCTGCTAAACATAGTCATTTCTAAGCAGCAGAATTAGGGACTCCCAAATTCCATGTCTCTGTGCACAAAGGCCCTTCCCTTTTGCTATGAGGAACTTTGGGTGGATGGGGGAGATGCTGGGGGCTGACCTGAAGGTGGAGGCACAAAAGCACAGTGTGTTGGATCTGGGGCCACCCCAAATGCATGGAGTCCCCTGGGATCAAAGCAGAGTCAACTAGAGCTTGGGAAGGTCTGTGGGAGAGTGCCTGAGATTCTGTATTGATCCCTGTCTCACCACCACAGAGAAATTCAACACTTACGTGACCCTGAAGGTGCAGAATGTCAAGAGCACAACCATCGCTGTGCGGGGCAGCCAGCCCAGCTGGGAGCAGGACTTCATGTTGTGAGTCTTCAGCAATCCCGCCTCACCCCTATACAGCCAGTCCTTGCTGGCCTCACTGGACAGAGCTGGACACCTGAGTGTCATCTGGGACTTCTCTCCCTCCTCCCTCCTTCTCCTGGGCCCAATGTCCAGCCATCAGCTTTGCCTCCAAAGCGCTTTCTGAATCCTCACTTCCCTTTATCTCCAAGGCCTCCAGCCCCCACCCTGGCCTCCTGCTGCCATCTGCCTCCCCACAATCTGTTTGCCTCCAGGCAGCCAGGGGGATATTTTTAAAACTGCAAATCACATCCTGTAGCTCTCTAAACTTGCCTAGGGATCCTCCTCGACCTCAGAACAAAACCCACACTCCTCCCCACAGAACCCAGGTGAAGCCCCTGAGACACCTCACCCTTTGTCTCTCCTGGCTTACCAGCCCCAGCCTTACAGCCTCTGCTGCCTTTCCTCTTACAAGTCCAGCCCTGGGGCCTTTGCACTTGCTCTTCCTTCCTCCCCCACCCTCAGTTGGCTCCTCTTTTCTTTTTGTTCTTAGCTTGGGTCACCTCTTCAGAGAAGCCCCTCTGACCAGCACTCTAAGCTACAATTGCAGAATAATTTCAGTTCTTGCCACTAGTTGTTATTTTAGTCATTTGTGTGATTTTTGGATACATTTCTGGTCCTTGTTTCCAGATTGTGAGCTCCAGGAGAGTAGGCCCAAATTGGAACTGTCTCTACTGGAATCCTCGTGCCAAATTCAGGGCCTGCCACACATCCCATTGGCTCAATAAATATTTGCCTAATAATTGAATTAATGACCTGTGTTCTCCCCTTCACCTCCACCAACCCAAGAAATCATATCACACACCATCTGCTGACGATGGCCAGCAATGTGTACCTTGCCAACTTCTAAAGCTTTACATGACTTGATTAAATTAATTTTGCTGAAAATGGGTTGGAGGGGGGCGGGCTTGTAATCCTCATTTTACAGATGAGGAAACAGAAGCCCAGAGGCAAAGTCATTTGCTCAGTGTCAAACAATGTACCTGGCAGAACTGAGATTTGGACTCAGGCAGCACTTAACCCGCTCTCCGTGCTACAAGCAGAGCCTGGTTGGGGGCTGTCAGTACTGGAAGCTACGAGAGACCCGGAACTGGGATCCTGGAACAGAGAAGCACTGGGACAGACAGGGAGGAACCAGGCTTACCATGCTAGGGAGGTGAATGGGGGAGGGACAGAGTGGTCCCCAGTTCCCCAAAAGCTAGTTACTGTATGACCTGGTCAGGCAAAAGATGTATCCAAGGAGAACATTCCTTAAGAGAAATCTTTGGTAAGCTGGTTAATTCAGTGAAGCAGACTTTCACTAATATTTTTCCCCAAATGGGGGTATTCCTTGGCCAAAGCCTGCAAGGAAAGGGCTAAGAGGTGGGCTCATTCATAAACTCAAGGGCATCATCATATGCCTGGATAGAGATGACACTGGAAGGATGGAGGCACCCTGAATGCCTTTATCTCGGGGTAATAGGGAGCTACAGAGGATGTTGAGCCTCTTCCTCACATAACCAGCATTCTCAGGATCTGAGGGCTAAAGGAAGTATTGGGCAAGTTAGGAAGCAAGATATGTGTGAGATCTGTTTCCACTTCCCTCCCAGCTTAGAATCCTGGTTCTTCTGTGATATCTTGGAGCTTGTAACTTCACCTTTGGCCTCAGTATCCCCTCTGTAAAATGAGAATCACTGTGTTACCTTCCTGGGTAGGACTCATCCAGGCCTGGATTTGAATTCCAGTTGGCCGTGTCCTAAAGCTAGTACTGACTTCTCTGAGTCTCCATTCCCTTACTCCTACCCCTTCATGTCCCCTCTCTTTTCTCCATAGTGAGATTAACCGCCTGGATTTGGGGCTGACGGTGGAGGTGTGGAATAAGGGTCTCATCTGGGACACAATGGTGGGGACCGTGTGGATCCCATTGAGGACCATCCGTCAGTCCAATGAAGTAAGTCATGGACTAAGCATTTGGGAGAAGTATCTGGGAGGAGCCCAAAGACCAGTGGCTTGACCAAAATGGACATTTATCCCCTGAAAGTGTTTGTGTAGACACCCAGGGCTGCTTTGGTGGCTCCAAAGTCACCAGGGTCCATATTCCTTCCATCTTGTTGTTCTGTCTTTCTCCCCATGTGACTTCCCCCTTATGGCCCAAGATGACTGCTCAAGGATCACCATTACATCAGCATTCCAGTCAGGAGAGGGAAAGGTGGCAAGGGAGTGGGTTTTTCCTGGTTGTTAAAGGTCCAATCTGGAAGTGACTCATTGTACCTCACACACATCCCATTGGCCAGAACTTAGTCATGTGACTCCCTACCTAGCTGCAAGGGAGTCTAGTTAAAAATATAGTCTTATGGAAGAAAGGAGAAGGGTTATTGTGGGAACTAGCACTTTGTAGAGGGAGAAGCCCCAAAAGCCATTGAGACCCTAAGTGTCAACAGCTGTAAGTCTCACCTTCTCTTCTCAGCCATTCCATGCTAACCCCAGCAGGATCTTATTACCCCAGGACCTTGTCCTGCCCTACCTGTCCATCTCCCTTGGAAGCTCTTCTGGAGAGCAAGTGCCCACATTGCCAGCCCCATATCACCCCACAACCCAAACTCACTCCTCATAGACCTCAAAGATGTTGCTATGAAAGGTTTACTTTTGAATGAATGGAGAGGGAAGAAATGAGTGCTATAGTCCAGAAAAAGTAAATCCAAAAAGAGAGCTTGAGGATGACCCAGAATTTCCTCAGTGATCCCTCAAGTGTGAGGAAGGCTTGGTCACCTGGGGCATCAATGACCCATGCAGAGGACTCTAGACTACTACCCTTATCCTTGCAGGCTCTCTGGGGCTGCAGAGAGCAGATTCTGAGAACATCCTTCTCATTTGAGAGGTGAATAAAGAGATGTTCAGAGTAGACCCCATCTGCTCAAGGGCTATGTCTCTGAAGTATGGAGATTGGTGATTTACTCAGGGGGTTTCCTCCCTGGATGGTGAGATCATCAAGGCTTTTATTTGAAAATAAAAGAACCCTTCTTCAGATATGAGGAGTGGCTGTGTAAGGCTGGAACCACCCCTGGATAACCCTGGGGAGCCCCCTTTCTGTGTCCTTGCCTCTGGGCTCCACAGACCCACCATGTTGAGACCTTCCCTTTGAACCTGTTCCCTTATCTGTAAAGTGGGGATGTGACCCTAGCCATTGGGGTCCAAGGGAGTTGAGGCAAAAGAAACATCTCATATGAGAATAGGAGGCTTCTGGCCAGAATGTAACAGATACTCAGTGCTTCCTGCTTCATCCGAGACCCTGACCCCGACCCCTATTTCCTCACCCACTCCAGGAGGGCCCTGGAGAGTGGCTGACGCTGGATTCTCAGGTCATCATGGCAGACAGTGAGATATGTGGCACCAAGGATCCCACCTTCCACCGCATCCTCCTGGACACCCGCTTTGAGCTACCCTTAGGTGAGAGCAGGGATGTGGGACCCTCACCATCCCCAGGAGAATGACTGACTTAGATGGGGTTAGATTCATCACTCTGAGCACGGGGTTCCCTCTCCCTAGAGGAGAAAGCTTCCTGATTTGCAACGAGTCAGAATCATGCATTTGTCATGTGCAGAACATGTCCCAGATTCTACAGGTTGCCAGTGAAGAGGGGGACCCAAGACTTGTGCCAAGCTGTTCTGGAACATCCACCATGAGGCCATGGCTTCAGCAACAAGCTATAGATGGGAGGAGAAGCCAAAAGAACGAGAGAGAGAGAGAGAGAAACATAGAGGTAGAAAAAAACAGACAAAGGCAGAAAGACAGAGACAGAGGAAGATGGAGGGAGAGACCCAGAGACAGAGACAGAGGAAAAAACAAAAAAGACAGAGACAGAGAGATATGAGAGATGGATAGAGAGATAGAGAGACATAGAAATAAATAGACAGAAGCAGAGACAGAGAGGCCTCTCTACTTTTCCTGGAAGCAGCTTGGCTCTCCCCTATTGTCTTCCCAAGAATGCATATCTTCCCCACCCTTGTAATGCTAGGCTACATTTTCTTTCCATCCTCTATCCATTCCTAAGACAACTATGAGGTAGGGAAAGTCAGGACCTTCTCCCACACACCTCTCCTCCCACACAATGGAGACCTGATGGATACATTGGATGGAGGTTGGATGGTGGGGAGGGAATTCCACACTCATAGCCAGGGCTTTGCTTTCAGACATTCCTGAGGAGGAGGCACGTTATTGGGCCAAGAAGCTGGAACAGCTGAATGCCATGAGAGACCAGGATGAGGTGAGTGTTGGTAAGGGGCTGTTCTCCTGAGTATCTCTATCTCCCGATGAACTCTGCTCCGTCTCTGTTTCTCTCTGCTTGTCTGTATCTCTAACTTCATAACCCAACTCTATCAGTGACCCATGTTGTCTACTCTCAAAGCATCAAAGAACATACTTCCACCAATGATGTAACCATTTCAGTTAACTCAAGTTCTGTGTTTTCCAACTACCCTCAATATATAGGGTCCTGCAGCAATTCTTATATCCTCTCTCTGCCCCACACCCTGTACCTCTGTTCTTCCATGGCATCCCCCTTCTTCTTTGCATTCATCACAATGCATTCATTCCCCTTCTTCTTTGCATTCATCACAATGCAAAGACCCAATGTAACCCAAAGTAGTCAGTCTTCAGAAGGTGAGGGTGGGGAGGAAATAGCAGGCAAGGCTAGAACATTCTTTAGTAGGAGGTAGAAAGCAAAGTTGCAACATTCATATTTAATTTTTTTTGTCAACTTCATCTCTTTTCTTCTTTCTTTACCTCCCTGCCTCTTATTTTCTCTCTCTCTTTCCTCTCAGTATTTTTGTGCATCTCTGTTTATTACTGTTTCCCTCCCTCTTTTTCCTTCTGTGAACATCTGTATCCTCTTCCAGAGGGAGAGCATTCAGGAGGCAGGGAGTAGTCAAGATGGAACAGAACAGAGGACCATCCTGGTCCTCTGTCTTCTGACTATCCTGAGATGAACCCTCTCTCCTTCCTTCCCTCTCAGTATTCATTCCAAGATGAACAAGACAAGCCTCTCCCTGTCCCCAGCAACCAGTGTTGTAAGTACCTCTTGATTTCTCCCTAGACATCAGCTGAAACTCTCATCCCTCCCCCACCCCATGACAGTTCAATGTAACAGATCACTTCCCTCCAGAGATACAGATTCCAAGTGTGCATGGTATCCACTTACAGTGTAGTGGAAAGAGGAGAGATCTGGGACTTGGGTTTAAGTCCTGCCTTGCTATGTGGCCATAGGCATTCCAGTGTCCTCTCTTTAGAGTCCCTCTCTTAGAAATGGGACATCTGATTGCTCCCTAACTCTGAGGGCTGTTGGAATGACCCAGGATATCCAGAGACTTGAAAAACTCTTTTAAGATTTCAAAATTCCATTAATCAGATCTTGGATGCCTCTAATTGGTCAACAAACTTGGGGGTCAATACAGACCCCCAAGCAACCCAAAGTGAGATGGTACAAACATGGAGAGATGGTCCAACACATGTACAACAGGCACATGTACAATAAACAAAGGCTGTTTCATTCGCCCATTTTCTTAGATGAAGAAACTGAGGCCCAAGAGGAGAAGCGACTTGCCCAAGGTCACACATCCAGCAGGAGGCAGAACCAGGATTTGAACCCAGGTCTGAGGGACTCCAAGTTTGTTTCGCTTTCCACTGTATTCCATCTATTAATGATGATGATGATGCTCTTCTGCCTACTGCCCCTCCATCAAGGCTGGAATTTTCAAGAGTATTTGTTCCTCTTAACTCTGTGGGCACTCAGATGCACCCAGACCAGGTCTCCATGAGCCAAGGAGATGGCTCTCTATAAAAGTGCCCCCTGTGTCCTCTGGAGTGGGGAGGAAGGGACAAATCATATAGTCCTCACCCATGACACTTTTCCCTCACCCCCCCCAACCTTTTTCTCCTTTTCCATCTACTTCCTCATCCCCCCATTTTTCCCCTCTCACAGTTTCCTTGTATCCTTTGACCCTCTGCCTAACATAAATGCCCAGGATGGTGAGGATGAGGCTTAGTTGGGGGCTGGAAGATTGCATTTGGAGACCCTTTTCCTGCACAACTTGGGGTGTGATATTGAGAAAGTTCTTTGACTTCCCTGTCTGCTGAGGAGTTTCTACTGTCTTGAAGCAATTACAAATCCATCCCCAGGAATGGGGTCATTCAAGAATTGTGTTAGGGCAGGATCAGACAAGGTGGAAGAAAGAACACCTGGGCAGGTGAAATGAAGTGTGGGGTGGGTTTGATTTGGGAATGGAGATCCACCCACCTCCGAGTCCTCTTGTGACTGTTTTGTCGATCCTGTTTCACAGAGGAGGCAACCAAGGGTCAGAGGAGTCTGGATTCTGGTCCAAGATATTTTTCTGAGATTCCAGGTACAAGGAATGAGGGTCACAACATGGTTGTCCGGCTGGCCCTGATGCTCAGAGGTTGTGTAACTGTAGGCAGCTCACTCCACTTCTCTGAGCCCTGTTTCTTCACCTGTAAAATGAGAAGAATGATTTTTAAGAAGTTCCACCCAACAAGAGTGTTTCAAAGTCTAGGATCTCCAGTTCAGTGTTTCTCTGCTTATCCTCTAGATGGGGAGGGAAGGAATGGGGAATGCTGACCCCAGACTTCAGAGTTGGAAAACCCTAAACTCAAATGCCTCCTTTGTTACTTGCTGGCTGAGCCTCTGGCTTTGTACAACAAACAAACAAACAAACACAAAGAAACAAACAAACAAAATGGGGATATCCTGTCTTTCTCCCAAGGTGGTAAGCTAAGGCATGACAAAGGTCAGTGGTTAAAGTGATGGGGAAAATAATAAGTACAGGAGGGAAATGGGTCCTGGGAGGAGGAGATGGGGAGAATGAGGAGGATGGGGGAATCTTGCATTCCCATGCTCCTTTCTGCCTGCTCCCTTTTATTATTTCTGCCCCTTCTCTTTGTAGGCAACTGGAATTATTTTGGCTGGGGTGAGCAGCAGAGTAAGTACCCAGTTTGATGTTCTTGGAGGCCATGGGGAAGTGGGTACCTTGGTGACCCTGAGGCTCCTGCCCTACCACGTAGGGAAGCGGGGAGCCTGTTACTGGCACATTGGGGGCAGAGGACTGGCAAGACCTTTCCTGTGCCCTCCTGCCACCTGATAATTAATGTGTGTCTTGGGGTCCTGCTCTGTCTGGTGGGAAGTAAGCACCACCATTTGGGTGGGGGGGTTCAGATGGGAGGGTGGGCATTTAGACAGGAGATGTCCCTGTCTACAGCTGGACACTGTGATCCTTCTCCCCCACCCCTTGTGTATAACTTCATTTCCTCTCCTGTGATGCCTTCCTCATTTTGTCTCACCATCTCCCTCTTCCACAAGGAAATGCACCCTGATATCACACAGAAGCTAATGGATAGGGAAGGGAGACCTTCTGGGTGGGGACCCCCAGACAAATGTCACTTAAGACACTCAACTCCCAAAATCTCAGCCACCTTTCTCCAGTGTGCACCCAGGGTAGGGAGATAAATTAACCTCTCCCCAAGTAAATGCCCATTTTTCTCTTTAGGAATAGCTCCCACTTTCCCAAGTCCTACAACTTCGAGAGAAATTCAGTACTTATGTCTGAGCATAAATCTACCTCCTCTCTCCTCAATGAACTAAGGGCTCCTCTGCCCCATCTCTATATCCTGGTGGTCAACCTAAACTCTACCCTCCCACCAGGACCAGGGAAACTGTTTGCAAATAATTTGACCCAAAACAATTTGTCAAAAACAAGTCAGACATAAGCCAAAGTAGATATTTGGCTGACAAGTTGGCTTGGTAGCAACCAATTTGCCACAAATGAACGATAACATTAAAAACAAAAACATTTTGGTTAAAGTCAGTCTGGCTAAGCTGATAATAGGGCCAAAAGCAAAGGCAATGGGGCCCCAAAAATGTCATTTTGTCAAAAAAAAAATGGCTGAAAATGACTTAGCCCTAGGGAAGTGATTTGGTTAAAAAGAAAAACAATACTATTTGGAAAAAGCAAAAAGAATCCAATATAAAGCAATTTATTCCTCAAAAACAGACAATTTGTCAGGGGAAAAATTTGGTGAACAGGCAAATAGTCTCATGGGAAACATCTCAGAGTGGTCAAGGACACATTCAGTAGAAAGAGTGCCAACTTGACCAAAGACACAGATAAAAGGTAAAAAAACAAATTGGCAATTTGGTAACATTGACATTGTCTAGAGTTTCATGTGGGATTGTCTAGAGTTCAGATCCCAAATTTCAGACCTTCTAGCATCCCCTTTTCTCCATGATACCACAAGTCTAATCACTACATAGTGGGAAAGCCACCCCGTTTTCAAAGAACCTGGATTTTAACAAAGTCCATTCTCACATTTGGACTGAAGAAAACCCTCCAATTTATCCTGTCCCTGTCTTCCTCACATTGAAAAACCTACCCTGGACCTTGACTGTAGGTTCAGTGTGACCACATGAGGCAGATCATGATTTTTAGGTCCTGCATTCTAAAGCTTATACCTCTAATAACATGACCCAAGATCCTTCATTCTGGTAAAGATTTTTCAGGTTAGCAGTCAGTGAAGACCTCTCTCCTATTGTGTGCTCTCTTTCTCTCACTCTCTCCCACTTCCTGATTCTCTCCTCTCTCTTCTAGATGATGACCCTGACAGTGCAGTGGATGATCGAGACAGTGACTACCGCAGCGAAACAAGCAACAGTATCCCGCCACCCTATTACACTACATCCCAGCCCAATGCCTCAGTCCACCAGTATTCTGTCCGCCCACCACCCCTAGGTTCCCGAGAATCCTACAGTGACTCCATGCACAGTTATGAGGAGTTCTCCGAGCCACGGGCCCTCAGGTAGTCATTGTGAGACCCACGATCTCTGTGTGTGTTTGTGTGTGTCTGGCTTTGTGAGTTGGGGACTTGAAAGAGCTGGGGATGTAGGTAATTGGATCAAGGAATGCAGCATCCATGCTTTCTTCTAGGCAATGGAGTCCTTCCTTTACGCGAATCTTGCAAGAAAACAAGCCTAATTTAAAAAGGATATGCATTGGCTGAAGAAAGAGAAGGAAATCAGGAGGCCCTTAAGCGGTTCTCCTAAAATACAGTACTCCTTGGCACTCCCTTTAAAAGCTAATGGCCACTGTGTACTTGCTAGCTGGGCGGGGGAAGAATGAGTAGAGGAAGAGTAAGCATTAATGGGGAACGCTGCATTGAGGTGTTGGAAGCAGCTGGCCTGTGGGCCTGGCGCA
Source organism: Scalopus aquaticus (assembly GCA_004024925.1). Taxonomy (NCBI): domain Eukaryota; kingdom Metazoa; phylum Chordata; class Mammalia; order Eulipotyphla; family Talpidae; genus Scalopus; species Scalopus aquaticus. The sequence continues at coordinate 11,837 of PVIJ01017525.1, read as the reverse complement.
GTCTCTCTCAGCCCTCCCTGGTGGCCTCTGACCCGGTGTTCCTGACTAGCAGGCATGAACACAGTGACTTGGGAACTGCCCCCTTTCTGTTTAGCCACTGTCACTGCTCCCTTGAAAGTAAGCCGTCTCTAGATCTGTGCCACAGGTGAGAGTGGGGGTGCCTGCAAGTGCCACAGTGTGACTGTGAGGTAAACAAATAACATAAATAATAGTATAACCAGCTAACTACATGCCCACTGCTAAGTCAGCACCTTGCCTTCATCATCTCATTTAATTCTTTGAGTGCAAACATTACTGGCCTCATTTGACAGGTGAAGAATAAAGGCACAAAGAAGTTCGGTCATTTGCTGAGGATGCAGATAGTAAATAATCATAAGAACTAGTGTTTATGGTGAATCCACTGGGTGCCAAGAAGTGACTTGGCATGATTTTTGATTATGGATCTTTTTCCAAAAATCCTGTTCTCCAAAGAACATTTCCTCCATTCAGGAATGGTTAAGAAGGAAATTTTAATTTTTTTTACACATCCTTGATGTTAAACCTTTACTTCTATCGCAGTAATATGACCCCAAAAATCTTTTTTTTAAGACATTAGACTCAGATCACACACACACACACACACACACACACACACACACACACACACACACACACACGGTTTTCTATTACCATGAGTTGGAAGTTAATCTAATTCTTGAGGGCCTTCCTGGTGGCGCAAAGGGTTAAGAGCTGCGCTGTGGAGCTGTCGGCTGGCTGAGCCGCTGTACTGTGGCACAAGTTCAATGCCCAGCTGGGAAGATTCCCACATGGCACAGAAGACCTCTCCTGCCTCGCCCACTGCTCCCCTCAGCAGTGTATTTTGGTAGATCTGACTGTTCTGCTCCCCACTCTGTCTCTGGTGAACCCTCTCACCGCCCCACACCTCTGGCCTGCACCCCAGCTTTTATGCAAAAATAAATAGAAAATGTTTTTTAAATAATAATTATTCTTGGGTGCAGGACTAGGGTGAGGTGAATGAAGTGTACTTGAAGTTGCCTCAAGTATGAAACTTAAGGGCATGCCAAAATCCTCGGTCATTAAGATACATAATTCTTCAATGTAATATTTTTAAAAATCAAAATAAATGCAAAAAAGCCCATGAAAAAAATTATTGAAATGGACCCTTATAAAAGTAAATTTTGTTGTACATATGTTATACATCAGTGAAATTTCTAAAAATCCATAATGAACAAAATACAAAAATTTTAAATAAAGACAGGGTCTGACTTTGCACTTGTAAGTCTTGGCCTTGCCCACCTCAACCTGATCCCTCCTGCTGTATCTAGTCTACACATGAGAAAATGATGTTAGTTAATTGAACACTTACTATATACTAGGCATTTTAATGAGTCTCAACTGATTAGAATATGGGAATAATAATTCACGTATTCTTTATACCAATCTTACGAGTGAGGATTCACCTCCTCATTTCCTCAAGCTTTGTAGATAAGGAAAGCCAGGCACAGAGAGTTAAGTGACTCTCCAAGGTTACGTCCATCACTGGTGAGTGGTTGAGCCAGGATTTGAACCCTGTCAAAGAGGCTTCTGAGTCCACAGCCACCATACCACACTGCCTCGCAGCCCTGAAAACACTGCCTGGAAACCTGTAAAGTCAGCTTCCCGAGGTGTAAGAGCTGCGTTGAAGTGACGACCCCTCCGCCATGGGGCAGCACAATCCTGGCCAAAGGGTTCTTCCCTTCTCTGCACTCCTGGTTGTCTCCACATTGAAAACTTCGGGGGCAACGCCCAGTGGTTAAACATAGCCATGCAGGCTCCTGAACTTCAGGCCTTCTCTGACCCTTGATAAAGAGGTTGGGTAGGCAAACAAATGTTTGCCCTGTGGCCCAGATGAGGAGAAACCCTCAGTATCGCTTTCCATCATGTGCAATAAGAAAACACCTCTTATCTATCACTGTGCAGGCGAGGTAGACTGAACTCTCAGAGCCAGGCTACCCAACAGGACGTTTGCATGTGACCTTTTTAAGTTAAATTTAAATTAACTAAAATAAATGAAGTAAAACTTCACTCCCTACATCATACTCCCTTTCAAGTGCTCAGGAGCTGTGTGCATGAAGCTGGTGGCTGCTGTGTGGGGTGGTGGGGGTAGAAACATTTCCATCTTTGCCAAAAGTTCTTTGGGACAAGTGCTCTAGAGAGTTTGGAAACATAATTTAAAGAAAATCTTCGTGAGCTTCCTATTCTATCTTCAGTATCAGCCAATACAATTTATTTTTGCAGATATTTAAAAATCTTTTATTTTGAAATTTCCTCTGTTTCATATAAACAGCCACCGGTCCCTTAATGACAGGGACACATTCTGAGAAGTGTGTTGTTAGGCGATCTTGAGTCATGCAAACATCAGAATGTCATTACACAAACCTGGACGGGGTACCCCACTACCCAGCGAGGCTCCACGGTACCGCCCAGCGATCTGGTCCCTGTTGACCAGAACATGTGATCCTCGACTGGACCGTAGAAAATTTGTATGATTTATAGGCGGAATGTTTTGGAAGGAACTTTTTGAAAAGGCTGAACATCTACTCTGTCATCTTCATTTTCTAGGTTGTAAGGAAATGAAGTGACATAGTCAAGGTAAAACACTAAGTGATAGAGGTGGAAGTAGAATCAATTTTGTGTGGAAAACCTCTCGTGTTCAGCTCAACCCTTTGTGTTCGAGCCATCCTATGTGCTGAAAGCAAAGAACTAGCTCTTTTTCTTTGTATATGCCTTATTGAAAACATTTTCAGAAGCACCCTTCTCTCCTTAACAGCTTGCCTACCATTTTGTCAAGCTCACAATTTTTAAAGCATGGAACATTTATGCCCACATACTGGATTAGACTTAAGTGATGATGGGGACAAAACTTCAGCTTGTTGGAAACAGCTGAAGGGAGAGTAAGATATTAAGTATGAATAAAATGTTAACTCTTCGATAAAAAGGAAGATGCTTTGATGTTATGGTCTCTCCTACTCTTGGAGAAAAAGAGCAGGAAAAGGACCACAGGGTTTCCAGGAAGTGTGTTTGCTCAGGGATGTCTTTTGTAGCAGGAATGCTTGATTCTCTGAGACTTTCCTCCCACATGAGCAGCTCTGTGCTCCCCGCTATCTCTGTGAAGTCTGAGAGACTGAGAAGCACGGGATGGCTGGCGGCCGTCTTACAGATCAGGAAATTGAGGCTCACGGGGCAGGAGTGGGTTGCCTATTTCAGAGTTTAACGTGCACCAAGTGAGTTACTGATCAGGCTCCCATCCTGTGTGCATGGCTCTTCTCATTCTTCTCTGGCCTTGGGCATGTTGTCTGTTCCTGTGGGAGTCTGCCTATTATGAGCATTTTGAGAATGGGGAGGATCCTTTCCCATATGCCAGGGGCAGTTGCATAGAGGTGAGGGCAGAACTTCCAGAAAGAGGGAATGCAGAGGCTGAAAGTGGCAGGAATGACTCCAGCTGGCCTCATTGAAAGCTGACTGCCTGGTGCTAGGTGATCCTGGACCCCATGAGACTGGGGGACAGAGCCAGACTCACATTCCATCCCAAAGGACAGGGCTTGGCTGGAGGAGGGAAGGCCTGGACATCCTGGTGGTAGGGAAGCATAGGAAGGGCTTTCTAGAGAAGAATGCCTGGGAGCTGACCCTTGAAAGATAAATGAAGAATCTGAGGAGGAAGATTTCAAACAGAGGAAATAATTCAGTTAAAGGCTGGAGAAGCGGATGAGGCCAGATCCTGCAGGGAGGCCATTGGGTGGCCAGATCCAGGACTTGGGAGCCAGGGAAGCATTTAAGCATTTGAGGGGAACGGGAGGGGTTAGAGATATATTGTTATATGAAGACTTCAAATATCAGAGCCTAGTAAGTGGAGGTGTGTGGGGGAGTCTTGGTGGCCACCAGGTCCCACCCCTCAGTCTGAGAATAAGAAGCAAAGCAAAGGCTGGGGAAGTTCACCTGGTCCCTATGGTCGTAAGGTGGACATGTCCAGGCCTGAGCTGGGACCCTATCCTAGGATGCCCCCTCTCATTGGGGACCCCAGAATGTGCTGGGATAGACTTGGGAGGGAGGTATTCACCAGCAGGAGCTTGAAGTTCTTTATAGCCTTGTACTACCTGCTGACTCCCCCATTCCGCTCCACTGTCTACAAGGACAGGCAGTTATATATACACAGCAGCCAACAAAGACAGATACTTGATTCCTATACCATCCCAAGGACCGGTAGGGAAGGGGTTCCTAGTAACTGCAAGGAAGTGTTTAAGACAAGGAATGCTGTTGTTGAGTGACTGAGTGATTAAAAGGGCATAGAGTGGTGGTGTATGTGTCATACTACCTGCCTTGGGCCGAGACAGATTTCTTCTGGTCATGTCATGCGATCCAAGGTACTCACAAGGAGTGTACGGGGTGGCGGAGCTTTCTCCAGATGAAGCAGGTGGAAGAAGGATGTTCTGTGCAGAGGCCTGGAGGTTGGAACAGGTTTAAGGTGTTAGAAGAACATTGAGGAGGTTGGTGTAGCTAGGGTATGAGGAAGAGAGAAGGGAGGATGAAGGGAGATGAGAGTGGGGAGCTTGGGGGTGCAGAACATGGCATGGGTTTTATGCAAGGGTACTAGGGAGCCAGGATTTAGAGTAGGAAGATTGAGTTAGTGATTCAAAGAAGCCTCTCTGTGGCTTCCATGAGAAGCAGGTACCATCAGGGACAGTAGTGGATATGCAGGCAGCATCTGATAGAAATGGCAGAGCCTGGGCCAGGTGGGGCTTGGGGTACAGGGATGTAGATGCATTTTGAATGCATTTCTGAGGTGGTGCCAGGGAACCCACAGTAGTAAAAGGAGGTTCCATCCAGGAGCAGAGGCAGGGAAGCCCTGGTCCCTGCTAACTGGAGGGGCCTGGCAGTGGGAGAGCCAGGTTGAAGAACCAGGTATAGCTACTTTCAATTTTGGAGGCTCTGTGGAGCTGTGGCAGGGGACATTGATTGGTCTTCATCAAGTGAGCAGAGCACTTGCAGCTTGCACAGTGCATGGGCAGGAGTGATGTACAGTAGGTTAGCAATCACTTTTGTCATTGATCGGGTATATACCTGTCTCCCTTGCAACTGACCCCCACTGTAAATGCTGCAATAGTAGGGACCTTTGTATCTTTTGTTCATGGCTGGTCCCCTGGTGCACAGTAGGTGTTCAACACTGAGTGAATGACTGGGTGATGGAACCTGGGTTGGGCGGCAGCTCTGTGCCCCAGCCCTAAGACCAGTCTATCCACGTAGCCCCACAGGCAGCAGCCGCTATGCCTCCTCTGGGGAACTGAGCCAGGGCAGCTCACAGCTAAGCGAGGACTTCGATCCAGATGAGCAGAGCCTGCAGGGCTCTGAGTTGGAGGATGAAAGGGACCGGGACTCCTACCACTCGTGCCACAGCTCGGTCAGCTACCACAAGGACTCACCACGCTGGGACCAGGATGAGGAGTTAGATGAGGAGCTGGATGAGGAACTGGATGAGGATCTGGAGGACTACCTGGAGGAGGAGGAAGAGGAACTGCGTGAGGATGAGGAGGACCTGGAAGAGGAGGAGGAAGTGCCAGATGACATTGATGACTATGTCAAGGAGACAACCGTCACCGAGCCTAAGGACTTCAAGCGCATCAGCCTCTTGCCAGAGAAGGAAGACAAAGCCCGGGCTGCACCTGCCGAGGTCCCTGATGTGTCCAAGGAGGTCCCAGAACCACTTGCACCAGAGGAGGTGCCCGCAGCTGAGCGGGCAACTGAGCCTGAGCCCCCCAAGGATGAGGAGAGGTAATGGAGGAGGCAGAGGAACTTGCAGAGGGCCACGGGATTAGTGGGGCCATGATGGGCTCAGTGTCACCCTGGGAAGTGGGGGAGGAAGTCACAGGGCTTGGGGTTTACTAAAAGAATCAGAAGCGGTGGGTTGGGCCAGGGAGGTCAAAGGTGTTCAGTGGGTGAGGGGGGGGGTCAAACAAGGTCGTGAAGGGGTCTTTATGGTTTCGAAGGAGCCAGAGAGTGTGACATGGTTGGGGAGGTCACAAGTGCATGGGAAGGACCCTGAACAAATAGAATTGCCAAGGGCCAAAGTGGTTACAGAATTGGAAGAGGGAGCCAGGGCACCCACAAGTGTTAGAGACATGATGCGGGGAGGGGCACTGAGGCCTGTCAGAGGGGCACACAGGAGTCATGGTGTCTCTGAAGGGCCAAGTGGTCCAGAGACATGGCCCGGCATCATTTGGGAAGGGGAGGGGGGTGAAGGGAGAACTAGCCCTAGAACCTCAAGAACCCACTTGCCTCACTTTAGGCTGAGAGAAAATGAGGAAGGCCAGGAGGGTCAGGACTCCATGTCCAGGGCCAAATCCAACTGGCTTCGAGCTTTCAACAAAGTGCGGCTGCAGCTGCAAGAGGTAAGTGAGAGCAATGGCTGGCGCGCGGCCAGCCTGGCCACCCAGTGCCTCCCCAACTATCCGTCCTTCAGTCTGATCTCCCCTCCTTGTCCCAAGACCCACTTTCCCTGCCCCCGCCCACACCAGCAGATGCCCCATCAATAGACATCTGGGCCATACCCACTTCCACACCCCATCATGCCTAAATTTCCATATATCCTGGTCTTTCCAGGCGTCCTACCCACATTAACTTGACTTCGCCTTACGTGCTTACTGCCTTTGCCCCAGCCTTGCTCTGACTCATGCCCAAACCTTGACCCATTCCCAGAAGGGCCCTCCCAGGCCCCACCCAGGCCTGCCTGCCCTTCCTGAAAGCCACCTGGCCCCATCAAGGCTGCAATCAGGTTGGTTTCTAAGCGGGGAAAGAAGAGAAGCAAATTAGAACCTGGAGCCAGGTTATGGCTACGGCCATGTCAAGGGCCAAATTCATAGAGATGGGGGTTAGGGATCGAGGCAGGGCTAGGACAGTAGTCAGAGTTCGGTGTCAGCAGTGGTGTTGGTGTACTCAGGATCCCCTGGGTGTCATTGTCAGGGGAGGGGAAAAGCCTGAGGTCAGATCAGCCTGAGAAAAGGAATTAGGTGAAAGATAGAATCACGGTTAGGGTGACTGTTCAGATGGGAGCAGAATTGAAACCACACATGTGCTCCTGCAATCATTCCACCCACTCTGGGCTGTGAACAGCAGTGTTATTATCTAGGGTGACCTCCCAAACCAGGGTGAGTTTGGAGGAGATCCTAAACAAACAACCAGAATCTTAGACCATAAAATATCAGAGCCATTCAAATTTCAAGTCAAATTCTCATCAGTTTTAAAATGGAATTTATTTTGCACTAAGCAATATATTCATAAGACTCTAAATTCAAAAGGTTGAAAAGAATCCACAAACATAAACATAGAAATGTTGGTCCTCATTTAATGTCATCAACAGGCTTTCAGAAACTATGGCTTTGTCAAACTGCGTCCTTAAATAGTTTCATTTTGTTTAACTTTACCTGTTATTATCTTTTTTCTCATCAATGTAACAAAAGATGTTGAACTGAGCAACCTTATTTGAAGACCTACTGTACAGTTTAAAGTCTATTGAATAACTTTCAATAAGTCAAAAAATGAAATATTAAAAAATAGTAGCTACCCTTGTGATGAAAGTAGTGATATAACAAGAAAAATAAACATGGGTGGACCTTCTGGGTTTCACGTAAGGGTCATACAACTAAATCAACACAATCAGGAAAATCTTCCTGGAGAAGGTAACACTTAAGGAGAAGTGATATCAAAATACTTTGACAATTTTTCCACAAGACAGTGCTCCATTCTCTCATGTCCACCTCCCACCATGCTACCTTTTAGTTGCAAGGGAAATGGGAGGTGTCAACTCTGGGTTCACACTGAGACCTGAGTGATAAATGGAGGCTTGCCTGGTGCAGAAGATGGGAGAGCAGACAGGTGGCACAGCTCAGGCAAAGGCCCTGGGGTATGAGAGCAGAATAGCAGGTAAGACTGGGGAAGTTTAGAGAAACCCATTATTAGAGAGCATGAGCTCTTGCTAGAGATGATGCTAATGAACCCTCAGAGGAGGCAATGAAGGCCCTCTGATGTTGGTGGCAGAGTATCTCCTCACTTCCCGCTTACCGGATAAAATGAGCTTCAGAGAAAATCAATGAGCTCCCGGAGGACATACAGTGAGGGCCCCAGGCCCCCTGAATCCAAGCCCAAAGAAGAGGCAGAAGTGAGAGTGGAGACTGCCTTGTTCTGATGAGGGGCAGCCATGCTGATCATATCTGTCTGTCTGTCCCACAGGCCCGGGGAGAAGGAGAGATGTCCAAATCCTTGTGGTTCAAAGGCGGGTGAGTAACGGAGCCTCAGAGGCGGGAGGGAGTTTTGAACCTAGAGCTAGAGGCTGATTTTCACTAAGAATCTCAGCCCAGTGAGGGCAGAGGGGGGAGTTCCAGTTAAATAGGCACCAGAATGGGCCTCCCTGGTGATATAGGGGTTAAAGTCTCAGCGCTATCAAGCTATCCACAGCTACTGTGACAAGAGTTCCATCCCAGCCAGGGAGCTAACCCACATGGCACAACAGACCTCTTCTGTCTCGCCTGCTGCTCCCCTCAGCAGTGAATTTCAGTAGATTCTCCTGTTCTGCTGCCCAATCTGTTTCTGATGAATCCTCTCACCTCCCACACTTCTGGCCTATACCCCAGCTCTTGTATGCATAAATAAATTTTTAAAATCTTTAAAAGAATAAACAGGCCCAAATTGAGCCTGATGAAATAATGTAGCTACTATCATAAGTATAATAAACATAGAAACATGTTGAATTCTCACAACAACTCCATGGTGGTAGTGGTGAGGAGCTACTCCTATTTAACAGATGGGGAAACTGAGTCCAGGGAGATCTACATAATTCAGTACCACTTCCCCCTAGATAAAATGTGAGGTAAAAGTAAGTTTTTTGCTCCAATTTTTACTTTTAAGTTTCTCAGATTGTTGCTATGTTTGCTGGCTCTTTCATAATGAGAGTTGTCTGGGCTTTCATGGAGCATTCTGCCCGGTCTAGCTTCTCAAGTTGCTGACTTTCGGCAGTGTTTTTTCAGCATTTGGATGATGAGATTAGAGAATGCAAAAAATATTTTAAAATTACACAAATGTTCTAAAATAGCAGGAGGAGAGACAGAATCTGGGAGCAGGTGTCCTGGAAGGGGAACCCTGGAAGCAGGAACTGAGATGGGGTTCTGGTGTGTGATTTATGGAGGAAGTGCTCTCAGGGAAAACCTGTGAGGCAGGCGGAAACAGACTGGGGGAGCAGCCAGCAGAGATGCTCAGGAGTCACCAAGACTCTGCCTGCTCCTGCAGGGAGCGCTGGAGCATGGGCTTGTCCAGAGTCACTGGCTGCCTGGCATCTTCTTACCAGCCAGCAGGAAACTTCCTAAGAGCCACGCCTGAAGATTCTCTGTGATGCCCACACCTCTCTGTAAAGTGAATTCGGGCAGGTCAATGCAGCATCTGCTGCAGTGCTCATTCTGATTTGCCAGCTGTGGCAAAGCTACCAAGAGGCAATAACACAAGCACAATTTTCAGTCCCTCTTTCCCATCAGCTTTGAAATCACTCCTTCCCCGGGGCCTCCCTGGGGCACAACGGGTTAAGTCTAAGCACTATGCAGCTCTCAGTTCGATCCTTGGCCAGGGAGCTGACCCACATGGTTGCTCCCCTCAGCAGTGTATTTCAGTCACTCTGCCTTTTTTGCTCCCCACTCTCTCTGATGAATCCTCTCACCTGCCTACACCCCAGCTCTTGTATGCATAAATAAATAAATCTTTAAAAAAAAAATCATTCTTTCCAAGATAGATATACAGTGCTCCCCCCTTATCTGGAGTTTTACCTTCCAAGGCCTCAGTCAACAGCAGTCAATCACAATCTGAAAATACTCCGCACAATAAGATGTTTTGACAGAAAGAGACCATGTTCATGTCACTTTTATTACAGTATGTCGTTATAACTGCTCTAGTTTACTATTAGTTACTGTTGTTAATTTCTGAGTGTGCTCAATTTATAAATTAAATTTAGTGTATGTTTGTGGGTATAGGAGAGAACATAGTATACATAGGTTTGATCCGATCAGGTTTTAGCGTCCACTGAGTGTTTCAGACAGGTGCCCACAGGTGAGGGGAGACTACCGTACACATATATTTCCAGTTTGGGGCATAAAGTTTTCCTTGGTATGTTGTATGTTATTTAGGTTCACCTTAATTCAGTTTTCATTACACATGGATCACTGCAGCATCTCCCCATTTCCCAGATGTGGAAGTTGAGGCCCAGTGTCTTCCCAGGGTTGTTCTCACAAACTACCACAAATGAATGGCTTAAAACAATAGGAAATCATTCTCGCACAGTTCCAAAATTCTAAAATCTCACACAATTCCAAAATCTTTGAGGGGGATACAACACAACTCTTACTGTCTGGGGAGACCATGTCCTGCTCAGGCACTGGGTGATGTATATTTGAGGTGCCTGAACTTTGACATCCTCATGTGGATCCTGCAGGCCTGGAGGTGGTCTCATCATCATCGACAGCATGCCAGACATCCGAAAGAGGAAGCCCATCCCACTCGTGAGCGACCTGGTAAGTGAGCGCTGCCCTCCCCCAGCAAAGCAAGCAAGGCCAAGCACTGCACAACTGCCCGCGCGCGTCAGACCCGGGCCTGGGGGGTGGTGAGGCCTTCTCTGGAACTGATGAAGTCTGATTTCTACCCTGTGTGCTGCGTGGACACTTCAGGCCATGGTGAGTGACGGTGACCTGAGCCCTGCCTTGCTCCCCAGATCCCCCCATGGGATCTTCCAACTGTCCCCCATCCCATGGGTACTGGGGGAGGATGCCCTGCAGTTCTCTGGTGGGGAGGAGGGGAGGGTGGCCACTAGAGGCTTCCCACCATGGTTCACAGTGGGGTGTGTAGTTTTGCTCTGTGGTTGGTGACTGGTCAAGCAGGTCTAGTCTGGGGTGGGGGTGGGGGTGGGGGTGAGGGAATGAGTCAGGGGCTGCTCACCTTCCAGTGTTCCTTCTAACCCAGAGCTTCTGTTACTTCCCAATTCTTTGCTGGTTCTGCTCCTGTGGCTGTGGCTTGAATCTGTGACTGGTGGCCCCAAATCCTGGCTGTGGATTCTGCTTGCGGTAACAACCCCATGTGTGTCAATCGACTCCTGTGACTCCCTGCATCCCTCTCCTCACAGTCTCTGGTCCAGTCTAGGAAAGCGGGCATCACCTCAGCCTTGGCCTCCAGCACTCTGAACAACGAGGAGCTGGTGCGTGGGGAACCTCTCCCTCCCTGGGCTTGGGGGGTAGGATGGGCTGGATGCTGTGGCCCAAGGCCCCTAGCAAGAGGGTGCATTCCTCACTTTCCAAACTCCTAGAGCTGGAACCAGCAAGCACCTTCTGTATACAGGAACCATGGACTCTGACAGTGGGGAAGGGACTGGGACTCAGCATAAGGGTGAGGATGGGACAGGACAGTGCCCCTGGGTTAGGGCCTTGCGCCCCATGCCACATCTTCCCGCAGAAAAACCACGTTTACAAGAAGACCCTGCAAGCCTTAATCTACCCCATCTCATGCACTACACCGCACAACTTCGAGGTGTGGACGGCCACCACGCCCACCTACTGCTATGAGTGCGAGGGGCTGCTGTGGGGCATTGCGCGGCAGGGCATGCGCTGCACAGAATGCGGCGTCAAGTGCCACGAGAAGTGCCAGGATCTGCTCAACGCAGACTGCCTACAGCGTGAGCACGGGACTGGGGACCCTGGACTGTGAACGGGCAGGGGCGGGACCAGAATTGGAGACGGACGGGGAGGGGCGGGGCTGTGAATGATCGGGGGCAAGAAGGG
>PVIJ01017524.1:0-29120 GCA_004024925.1 Scalopus aquaticus | reverse complement strand
TTTATTTTGATGTAATCCCATCTGTTTATCTTGTCTTTCACTTCCTTTGCTTTGAGGGATGTGTCTTTCAAGATTTTGCTGAGATGTATGTCGTGTAGAGTTTTGCCTATATTTTCTTCTATACATTTTATGGTTTCAGGTCTTACATCCAGGTCTTTTATCCATTTTGAGTTGACTTTTGTGCAGGGTGTGAGGTAGTCGTCTAGCTTCATTTTTTGCATGTGGCTGTCCAGTTTTCCCAGCACCATTTATTGAATAGACTGTCCTTGTTCCACTGCATTTTCTTGGGCAAATGTATTCTGAGGAAACCGTGCTCATCATGGCCACCACCCAATAAAGTATGGTGGTCATGAATTTGGCATGTGTCCTTATTAGTCTTAGTTTTATAGGAGGATATCAACTATCTTGTTAATATGTATTGCCCTGCTTTGAATTAACAAATGGAACACACATTTACTCCCATGTTTTTTGACAGAGAACACCTCCTTTTACCTGCTGCTTTTCAAGTCTCATATAAAATTGATCTTCTTTTTTCTCAGTGCAGCCCTCTTTCTGTCCCCACATCAAATCATTCAGCAAAGCCTATTGATTCTATTTCTCAAAAAATACTGCAAATCCACCCACTTCTTTTCCTCTACTATGATGTCATGTGAGGTTACCATCATCTTTGTCCAGGTCTTTTCTTTCAATGGAAATCATCCCTTCAAACCTGTCCCTCCTCTTTTCCATGGCTACAAGAGCTTTATTTTTCATTTGAAAATTTGGTCATATACATCCTTACAGGTCCTGCCTTCAAAAATTATCATCACATAGTTATCTTTTAAAATAAATGTAAAAAACTCATCTAGCAATCTGTTGTAAAATACATGTAAAACTCTCTTGCCAACTATTTTCCACACTTGATTCTCCCATTAACTGTAAGATAAATTCTAACTCTTTCCCATCACCCACAAAGCCTGGTGTGATGTGATCTCTGCCTTTTCCTCCAACTTTATATCATGTTCCTTTTCACCCTTTCTCACCATGTCCAGGGTCAGTGATCTTACTTTGGTGTTTCAAAAATGTTTCCCTGCCTTAGGGCCTCTGAAAGGAGCACCCTCATCTTCATTCTTGTTAACAGTAGCTCCTAGCATAATCCTCACTTCAGTTTAAACCTCTTTTCAGAAATCTCTTACCTGATTAGCACATCCACAGGAGGTTTCTGTCCCACTCATTCTTCACTTGACTAGAATGTTAGAAAACCCAAAATAATGGTGACATAAACATGATAGAAGTTTCTTTCTCTGTCATGTAAAATTCTTAATAACTGTGCTCCTCGGATTAGGAACCCGCACTGCTGTCCAGCTATTCTGTTCCAACTCTACCTCATGGTCCAGCATAGTAAATTACATCTTCATTTGAGTGACCAGGAAGGAAGCAAGGGTAGGATGGACATGCCTCCCCTATTAGGAAATATGGTCACACTTAGCTATAGAGAAGTTGGAAGATCAGTGTTGTTTTTAGAGTAGTCATGTTCCTAGCAATATTAAAAAGATTCTATAACTGAGGGAGGAGAAATGAGTATGGAGGAGAAGGAACAATGTCCCCACATGCTATACTCATGGTAGAGTGGACTGCTGTCTATTATTATAGCATAAGCCATTTTCTTTATGATGACCTACAAAATAGCTTTCTTGTAGGAAACTTCTGTTTCTCTTGAGCAACTGACTTGGACACTGAAGTTTGTGCCTGATTTATGGTTTATTCTTTGCTTTGTTTGCTTTGCTTGTAGCTAAGCTTTTGTTCCCATTTTAGCAACTGCTCAAATCTTTTGATGTATATTTTTTTCTATTAACCCTGGTATTACTGTGTTTTACTATATCTGTTTTCTAGATTTTGTTTCTTCATTTTTTTCTATGTATTTTTGCTGATCATCTCAAATCCATTTGATAATAAAGAAGGAAACAAGTAAAGTATAATCATAAGTAAATAAAATGAACTGTATTTAATAGGGATAATAAAAGTACCTACATCATAGAATCATTGGGAGAATCAACTATTAATATACATAAAACATTTATAAGAATGTTTGGCACATTGTAAAAATATATAAATGTTCATATTTTTAAAATTAAATCTTAACTGAAGTGACCATCAGTCTTGACTGAAGTAAGCCTGCTTGAAGAGACATTTTTATAAACACTCTCAAAATAGCTTAAATCAATAGGGAAAGATAAAATTAAGTTTAAGAGCTACTCATCAGAGTTATTCTATGCCTGCAGATTATAATCCACATAGCAGGTAGCAGATGCATTGTGCTGTGTAAGAGAATATGCTGAAATTCTTAGCTAAGACGTTTATTATGGCTGGTGATTAGACATCTTGTAGATATGTACATGTGCATGATTAACTGGATGAGGAGTCAATCACTAGAAGGATGGCTGCTCTCTTTTCACATATTTTTTGTTAGGGATAGAAAGTCTCCATCTAGGTGTGGGTTTGACTGTTAGATCTACAATTAACCAAACCATGTGACCTAACTCAATCTCAGTTTTTACCTTGATAAACAGGGCAGCAGTGATACTTGTAGGGATGTAAGGATTGCATTTAAATAATACGCATTGGGAGCTTTGTGTGGTTACTGGGCAAGGGATGCGTATTTTAGTTATTCCTGTTGTCATTAGTTTCACCCAAACATTTTGGAGAATTATTGCCTTTCACCTCTCAGGTTTCAATCGAGTATAGACAGGTCTTAGTCTTAAAATTTAAATATTTGTAACCCTTGCCCTATAATCTGGTGGGAAGTCTGCAAATGCTTTAAGTTTTTACCTTTCCATCACAAGTTTACACATAATAGAAGAGTGGCTCCTCAGATATAGTTCAAGGTTCACAAATGGTCCACATGGATTCTTGGGAACAGTGGAAACTATGGGACCCTATAACAATGTTTCTATTGCCATAGCATTTCCACCAAAGTTTCTGTTATGGATTAACAAACTGTTATTGGTGTTAAATTGATATCTGGTTTTCATTAATTGGTAGCTCTTCAGAAGCTCATCAAAAGCTCCCCATTTATTTTGTTGAGTTGTTTTTTTTCTTTAAAGATTTATTCATTTATGCATACAAGCTGGGGTACAGGCCAGAGGCGCAGGGCTGGCAAGAGTGTTCACCAGAGACAGAGTAGGGAGCAGAACAGGCAGATGGACAGAAATACACTGCTGAGGGAAGCAGCGGGCCAGGCAGGAGAGGTCTGCCTTGCCATGTGGGAATCTCCCCAGCTGGTGTCAAACTCACATCGTTGCTGCCTGCGGCTCCACAGCGTAGCGCTTAAACGCTGCGCCACCAGGGAGGCCCCTATTTTGTTGAGTTTAAGTGGCTGTAGATGAATGGGCTGAGAAGGTGTTTACTCTGCCAAAGTGGATCATCATGAATTTAATTCAACTCAGCAAACATATATGGGAATTCAGAATATGGGAAAAGCATTGCACTACACATTGTGGCAATATCAAGAAACATCCCCTATGGTGGCCTTCTGTTGCTACCCAGCATCCATTCCTCTCTCTGGGAATGGGTGAAAGTCATATGGTATAGGTAGAGTTGGCTCTTTACCCATGTCTAGAGATGGACTTTGCTTGGCTTAAGGTAGCCAGCACTTCCCATCCATAAGACCATAGTGTTGAATTCTTAGTGTTGGCGTATAACCCATGAATCTTAAATAGCTTTTTCCCTTGGAGCTTTTAAGAAAATGAAGCTTGGTCTCTCTTTCCCGTGGGAACTTGTGGAAGAAACACTCTCTCTTTTCCTGGGCAGTATAATCAGGATATGTTTCTGGGAAAACCTAGAGCTGTGAAAAGACAGAGCACAGATGCTAAAGATGGAGGGCAATCCCAGGAGATGGGAACTACCTAAAGCCAGCCCTACCAAAGGTCATATGGAGTAATACATTTCCTTAAGTCATTGGGGTTTTCTATCAGTTTCAAGTATAAGAACCCTCTTGTTCTTTAAACTCAGCAATTAGAAAAAAATTTCACTATAGCTGTAACTCATGTATTACTATTATTCCAGAATATTGATCCATTATACATATAATAATAAAACTTCACCCACAGTTTAAAATTACTGTGGAAACAAAATTATCCAATATCAAGCAGCTTTTGAATTGCCTTGAGAGAAGGGATCATATCTGCCTTATTTCCTGTTGGATCTTCTAAAACCATTTCTAGCACATTGTTAAACTCTCAATGTATGTGGATTGAATATGTGAGCTCAATCCTATAGTATGTGTTTCCCAAACACAAAAGACTTTTCACCATTGGGGGATTCCTGATTATAGGCTTTACTGGACTAAGCAACAACCTCTTTATGTATACACACATATGTATGTATACTCACATGTATATGTATGCATATATAAAGAAACTCTGAATATGTATGTACATATATGCATATATTTAATTAATAAGCTTTTTTTTGAGCACCATTAAGTTCACAGCTAAATTGAAGGTAAGGTAGAGGGAATTCCTGTGTTTGCCTCCCCTCCATAGGGATAGCTTCTTCTACTATCAACATCCCACAACATAGTGGTACATTTGGTACAACTGAGGAACCCACAGTGACACGCATCATCATTCAGTCTCATAGATTGCATCAGTGTTCACATTTGGTGTTGTATACTCTGTAGGTTTAGATAAGTCGATAATGACATGTATCCATCCTTACAGTATTTTACAGGGTGTTTTCACTGCCTAAAAATCTGCTGTAAACTGTGGAATCATCCTTCCAGCCCCCACAATTTGTGGAAACCACTAATTTTTTCAAGGTCCATGTAATTTCCAGAATATTATCTAGTTAGAATCATGTACTATGTAGCTGTTTCAGGTGTACTTCATCCACTTAGTAACACATAAATAACTACCCTTCTTGTCTCTTCAGGAATTGATAATTCATCTATTTTTAGCATTGTCTAATGTCCATTGTCTGTAAGTACCACTGTTTATCCACTCACCTACATCTTATTTGCTTCCAAGTTTTGGCAATTATGAATAAAGCTGCTATAAACAGCTATGTGCAGGTTTTTATGTGGTTACAGTTTTCAGATACATTGATTAAATACAACAGGCACAGTTGCTGGATCATATGATAAGGGTACATTTAATTTAGTATGAAATTGCCACATTGATTTTCAAAGTGACCACATCATTTTGCAGTCTCTGCCAGCAACAAATGAGAGGTCCTCTTGCATTACATTCTTGCCAGCATTTAGTGGTGTTATTTTTGAATTTGGACCATTCTAATAGGTGTCTTATAGCATCACACTGTGGTTTTAATTTGCAATTTTCTAATGAAATATGATGTTGGATATCTTTTCTTGTGCTTACTTGCAATCTGTATATTTTATTTAGTGAAGTATCTTTTCATGTCTTTTACATGTTATGTACCTACTTATTTATTTTAATCAAGTACCATTATATTATATCTTTGTTAATTTTCCACAGTATAACATTTCTCCCCTTGTGTTTGGTACCATAGTTCTCCACCACCAAAGCACCCATAATCCTACACCATAGTCTGTTGCTTTTGCACGTTTTTATTTTTTCTCCTCCCCCCCCAACCTCCCTCTCTCTGTTCTCACTCCTCCCCCCAGTATTTTCATCTCCCCCTCCCTAGTTGGATGCCTCAGATCTATGGTTAGCTTTCTAGGACTGGTTTTATAGTTTGTCTTTGTTTGCCCTTTGCCTCTATATTCCACATGTAAGTGACACCACCTGGTATAAACTGCTATTCTTGCCTCTTTATTTCACTAAAGAGGTCTGGTCGTTGCATTGATGTCTGCATAGATGGCAGTGTTTAGTGACTGGCCACAAGTCTCTGCTTGTGCTTTTGCACATTTTTAAATTAGGTTTTTGAGCAACCCATATATTAAGTTGCCAAATAAGTTGTGTGCATTCTTTTGTAGTGTGTTGCATGCTCACTGGCAGGCACGATATGGGATATATGGAAAGTGTAGCACCCGCACTTCCCCTGTTTCCTCAAATGAATTTTGGAAGCAATTCAAACTTGCAGAAAAGTATCCTCTATGCATATTTAATGATTACTAAATTTTGGACATATTTTCTTCATATACACAGGTACATATACATATAATTTTAAAAAGTAAACAAATTCTTATACAGTTGAAGCCCCTTGGTGCTTTTCACCAATTCTACTTTCTTTCCCTTCATCCCCAGAATAATGACGTTTCTAAAGTTGGCATTTATTTCTCTTCTGCACTTTTTCATACTTCTACTTTGTATTTGTCACAAACTATAAGATTGTATCCTGTGTATTTCTGTCAATTATTTTGGATAAATCTAGTTTAATTCAACAATTTGTCAAATCAAATAGATGAAATAGAATGATGTGTCAGTTGTAAAACTGGGAGGAGTAGTGGAGAAGAAACAGGGACTAGGTGACTTTGGATATCCTGAGGGCAACATGAAGCCTCTGGATATTTGAAAAGTTAAGTAAACAATGCTTATCTATGTGTAAGTCTTTTAAAACCTATTTTCTCTTCCTATCCACTTTCTAAATCCAGGGGGAAGGAAAAGGGATGAAAACAGGGAGAGAAGAGCACAAGGGACTAGCATGATAGTTCACAGGTGAATTGGTGGTGGGAATTTTATGGGAATGCACAATTATATAAAAGATAACAATTTTATATCTAAATCCAGGGGTTTCTGGGATAAGACAGGACATCAGGACCCTTTGAAGATTATTGGCTACCTAAGGAGAGTCCTAGAGAACATTAAGTGCATGCTCACTCCGGCTAATTGGGAGCGAAGATAGTGGATTGTGATAGAAGAGAATGGATTTGGAGTCAGTCTGATCTGGACTCAAATTCTAGCACTGCCACTTTCTTGTTTGTTAAGATAGTTGAACCTTCCTTTACCTTTCTGAAATTTTCTATTTCTCACCTATTGAATGTGTTAGTGCTCTTATGTTGAAATCCCTCCTGTTTAAACTCTATGATACTGGCTTTGGATTGAAATGAGATTGACATTCATAGTTGTATTTATGTCCTTATAACCAATGAACTTTAATAAATGACATCCAGGAACGTTTTTATGTAAGTCTATGCTTCTGATATTTCTATCATGTCTCTAGAATCTTCTCATAGAGGCAAATTGCTATGTCAAACTGAGTAATGGACCTAAGCTAGGTTTCTTATTATTTAGGCAGAAATTCTGTTTTGTTATAGTATTTTTCCCCAAGTTTTACTACTCTAAGAAGAACATAGGACAGTTAACATTTCAAAACATAGCTAAATAAAAAAGGCCATTTTGGAATGCCAAGTTATCATAGAGATATTTTATCTCTCTGATATAATACTATAATAACATTATTTTGTACTTGATGTAAACACGAACAAACCCACCAGTTTCTGTCATTTTTGCCCTTGAAGTTTGAAGATGGAATGTAGAGAGGAAACGTATTTAGATATGAAATACTGAAATTTACTGGAAAGGTATAGAATTATTTAGCAGTACAGTGGAGCTGCTTGTCTCTTTTAGAGATGACATCAAGTATATAGCTAACTGAAGCTGCCAAAACTATATTTTAATAATCCCTAGGGTTTATCTCCTATTTAAAATTCTTTGTCATTTTGTCTGCATGTGTTAAGTCACTGACATTTGCTAAATTCTTCTTCAGATTTGTTTGTTTTCTGCTGTTTGCTGTTGATCATTTGATCACTCGAATGTGGGATACAAGAAAGAAAGTAGTTATCTAATTTCCACTGAACAATCTTCCCTAAGGTATCTGCTCTATTTATTTCATATCTTATCCTTCATCAGCTGCAGATGTGAGATGCTCTGATGAAAGCTTGCAATTCAGGACTCCTGCATTAGTAAGTTTTCTTTCAGTAAAGAAGGGTAACAAACAACCTCCCAAATCTCTGTGGCTTGCAACCACCTAAATATGTACATATACATCAACTGTCAGTCTGTAGTGCCTTCACCTCTACCTCAGGTATGTTTTTGACTGTAGGATCTAATATAAAAGGGAAGCCCCCATCTGGGTCATGAGAATCTTAAGAATCAGCGGACAAGGCTCATGAGAGTCAGTCAAAGCTTCCAATTGGTTCTTAAAATTCCTGCTCAACTCTGAACATATATCCTGCACACTCACGTCCCATTGGCAAGAGCAAGCTCATGGCTGCACCCAGTAGCAGTGTGTTCCAAGGGAGACATTAGGGTTTACAAGGCAAGTGGTGGGCATGTGTTTTTTTTTTTTTTAAAAAGGAGACACATGCTTTTTTTTTTTTTAAGATTTATTTATTTCTACAGACAAGCTGGGGTACAGACCAGAGGTGTGGGGTGGCGAGAGGGTTCACCAGAGACAGAGCAGGGAGCAGAACAGGCAGATCAGAAATACACTGCTGAGGGGAGCAGCGGGCGAGGCAGGAGAGGTCTGCTGCACCATGTGGGATTCTCCCCAGCCGGGCGTCGAACTCGCATCGCAGCCGCCAGCAGCTCCACAGCGCAGCGCTTAACCGCTGCGCCACCAGGGAGGCCCCATGTGTTATCTTTTATAGAGAAAAGGAGAGGAGATAATGGAATATAACATAGGCATAATTTTGGATCGCCCCCCCCCAGGCATCTTTTCCTGCTATGTCCTGTTCTTCTCATCCTTCTCCAAAAGCATCCCTTCCTTACACCTCTCACCCTTCTGTCTATCACTCTCTCCATACCCTTTGCTCCCAGGTAGACCCATGAAATACACTCAGCTCTTCTGCTTAGTCTGGCGTGAGGTTTTTATAATATTGTGCCTAAATTATTGCTTTAGTAATAATTGGCAAGAAATCACACTACCCCTGAAACTCTCTGATGTGATAAAGAATAGCTCTGCACTAGGTCAAGTATGCCCCCTATTTGCTGAAGTCACACACAGTATTTTTGTTTGGTGCCTGGTAAGTAGTTGAGGTGAAATTTTAAATAAATCAGGTCATCGCTGCTTGTGCCTGTTCAATATATGCCTAGAATCCTTACGTGCCTTATTCTTACTGCCTTACACTGCTTTACAAAACAGAAATTTTTACCCCTCTCATCTCAAGAAACCTAGTGTTGTCAATATTGCCATTCCAATTTATGGACTGGAAAAATTTAAACGCTTGTTCAGGATCAAAGGCTAGTGAGTTTTATAGTTAGTTTTCAAGCCAGGGTATGTAGTGATGTGCTTGACAAAGAAATACCTGTTTTAAGTATATTTCAAAGCATGTACAATGTAGTATCATAAAAACCCTATTTATAAAACTGTTTTAGAGTAAGGTGGTTGCTTGTGTCACTAATAGAACTCATTTTATTTTTTTTTAAAGCTTCTTATTTTGAATGATCTGCTTACTAACTTTCATTTTACATACGACTTTCCCCTGACAGACAGTCATGCCATAGACCGGGCAATATGGTTAGTGGAGGGCAGAACCCTATTAAGCCAGTTTCCCTATAGCAATAAGTGGTGTCCCCTCCAACTGTTGCTCAGAGTTGCCACTGTTCCTTCTCTGCTGCTCTGTCCTTGCCCAAGCCACCATTACTTCTCACCCAGAACGCAGCAGTAGTTCCCCAAACAGCCTTGCCAGGCTTTTCTTACCTCTACCAGGCTTTTCATCACACTAAGCCTAGTGATATTTTCAAAATGTAAATATGAATTTGCTCCACTTCTCTATCCCCCCACCCAAGTTCCTAAATACAGCTCTTAGACTCCCAAGTGTCTGAGACAGCCAGCCAGCCTCATCTCATGCTGTTCTCTCCCTCACTCTCTGCTTACTTTAACCTCGGTTCTCTCTTCTCTTCCGCCTCCCTGCCAGTGACTCCTCATTCATTAGATCCTAGATCCACTTATATCAGCCCTAAATTGCTTACCACCAGCCTTTTGCATAAGAGGAAAGTAAGACCTTGCTTGAGAATTAGTCAAACCTACACTGTAACTAGTAGGTAAGTCGAGAAGAGAGGGACATGGATGGAAACAGGTGAAGGAAAATAGTATGATCCCTGCTTTCAAGGAATGTATAGTTTAGAGGCATAAATGCATCAGAATCTACAACTATCTGTTCTGTGGGAACATCATGAGGTCAAAAAGAGAGAATGGCTGATTTTTCAGATTCCACCTTCTCAGCAAAGCCACCCATCTCCCCGAGACCATGGTAACTAGTCCTGTTTTACTCTAGCATAGCTAGAAACCCATCAGTTTATCCCAGTCATCACCAAGCCCTGTGGATTTTGCTTTCAAATCATGGGAAGCTGACCAAGGTGAATAGTACCTTGTGGCTCTTTACTTTAACAGATAATATTAGATGACAGTGGTTTTTGTGAAAGTCCTCATTCCAATCTCACCCTACTGGTCACCTTTACCATTAAGTGCCCAATGGTTGGGGAGACAGCAACCACATTCAGTCATGTTCCAAAGCAACCATGTTCTAAACGACCATGTTTCAAAACAAGACTGTCTCAACGCTGCACACTGAGTGTTTTAGGGTGCAAATGCTTTCTGTGATCATTGCCCAAATTAATCAAGGTAGCCAAAGGTGTGACTGCCTTTCATGCTGTGGCATTGTAAATGGAAACAGTTTGGATTCTCAGGTCATCAGAATGTGGGAGTTTGGTTTGTGCTGGTTGCTGCTGCATATTGCCTAGGTGGGTTCTACATTCCAAGTCACATTAAACATCACAGTCTGTGATAGGTAACTCCTCAATAAACAGCAAAATGTGTATGTTTTCTGTATTTTACAGGTCAAAGCAGAAAAGTTGCTTTGCTTGTGATTCACCCATATGGCAAGGTGACTCCTTTAATACCATTGGAAGCTGATAATTCATCAGTTAGAAAACTGCCTCTCCAGAGACAATGATGGTTTACTGGGTCTGGGGATTTTGTGGAAGTCCTGTCATGGCTTACTCCCAAAGCTGAGAGGCCAGGTGGATTGTGATCTGGGTCTCAGGACACAGCTCGGAGAGGATGGGTCACATCTAACTGCGCTTTGCTTCCTGCTCTTCTGACTTTCACTCAGCTAATAACTGTGTTAAAACTTGTGTTTTCCTGAAAATTGCTTCAAGGCCACTGTTTTCCTTCCCTTTTTGGATCCATAGGTAAAGATGGTGGTTCATAAACATCTTGCTTAAAAATTGGAAGATTTTGGAATTTTCTACCATCTGTTTTGGAACCTAGCAGGAAGCCTCCTCTTACTGTACTGAAGAGATGATTCATCTAGTTTTTGTCTTCCCTTCTTTGTCCTTTACCGAAGAATGCCCTTTTATTTTTGACCTAATGAAATCTTCTAAGATCCACCTAAAGTTTTATCCTACATTTCCCTGAGTCAATTATTGAGTTGTATTAATATTTTGTGAAATTTTACTTTGTACTTTCATTTAGCTCTTGTGACATTCTGCGTTCATGGCAAAGTTATTTATCTATTTTTCTTCCCCAGGTTGTATTATATTTAAAGATAGTTCTGGAACTTATTCAAATTGTTCCTAATGCCCAGCACATAGAGGGCTATAAATTTGTTGAATGGATTTGAATCATTAAGGCTTGGTCTTCCATCAGGAGGACATTGCACAATCATAATATTCTCCACCAACAAATGGATGCCTGGAGAACTGCTGTGATGTTCTTTTATCTGCTTTGCCATGAATTTGTAATTTCTTTACCACTTGAGGCTATAACACGGAGTTTCTAAAAACAACTCTTTCCCCTTCTCCATAACTGAACTCAGTAATAACCCGGCTCTTCCACTGGACCTAGTTATCTTGTATAGTGTTTTTGGCATAAGTTCATGTTTTAACCGAGGCTTAAAAGGATGGGGCTGGAATATTTCCTGTTTAGGAGTTAAGTCTTTTAAAGTCAGAATCAATTTCCAAGAACACCACATTATTGACTTGAGCCCTGGAGATGGGTTTTTCTCTCTGTAGTCTTTTCCTCTTATTAGTAGAAAATATTATAAAAATTCTCACTTCACTATCTTCCTATTTCTGCTTTTGGGAGAAGTCAAATTGGAAGAGTTTCTCTATCAAATTCCATGTAATAGATGATCTGAACGAACACCAAGAACCTGGCATCTGCAAGATCGCAGTAGTATCTGGGTTGTTTCCATATCTTAGCTATTGTAAACATTCTGCAATAAACATACAGGTGCATGTATCTTTGTGGATTAATGTTTCTGTGTCCTTTGGGTAGATTCCCAGAAGTGGTATTACTGGGTCATATGGAAGCTCCATTTTTAGCAATTTGAGGAACTGCCATACAGCTTTCCAATGTGGTACATATACGCAATGGAATACTATTCAGCATACAAAAAAAGATAAACACTGCAATTCGCAGCAACATGAATGGAGCTAGAAGGGATCATGCTTAGTGAAATAAGCCAGAAAGAGAGAGAAAAATATCGAATGGTTTCACTTATAACAGGAATATAGGGGAACCAAATAAGAAAGATGTTCAGCAAGGGAGGGGGAGGATAAGGGCTCAAAATGGGGGAGAAAAGAGCACAAAGGATTATGGTGATGGTTCACGGGTGAATCGGTGGTGGGTAACATACGGGGAATACACAATAATGTAAAAGACATGAATAATAATAAAAAATAATAAAAAAATAAAAAGATCATAGTAGTAATACCCACAGGGAAAGCAGCTTAAAAATTAAATGGATCAATTTTGGAAATTAGGTGTGAAGGAGGAAAAGGAACCTGAGGATTTTTATGCTATTTTTACAGTAGAATCTGCTGTAGCCCGGAGACTCACTTTATGATACGAATATGCTTAATTTTAGCCCCACATTTTCTTCAGAATCAACTACTGTAATCCTTTTCATTCCTCTATCAGGGTCTGATGGCTCTTGTCCTAGAGTGAAGCAGCCTTCCTTGCTTCCCTGTAAGAGATTAGGAAGTAGTGGGGTAATAGCACCCAGATTTATGAGCAAGATCCTGGGTAGACTAAGAAAAGTCACTGACAATTCAGACAGACTTTTATATGATATTATTCTTTCTTATTCCTCTTAAAATGAAAATACTGACCTTTTCTTTTGCTATGTATCACACTTGTGGAAGAAGATAGCAAAGCAGTTAGGAGGAGGAGCATGACCCTTAGATTCAGAAACAATAATTCAAGTCGGTTTCAACACCTAGTAGTTGTGTAAAATTATCTTTCTGAATCACAGTATCCTCCCAATAACTACTTTGCAGAGTTGTGGTAAACATTAGTGTTAATGATACTCAAATATAGTTATTTTTATTATCAATGATTTGAACCTATGGAAATACACAGGTCCTTGGGAGTATACATCTTTGGAGGGTGATCAGGGTTGAGAAATTATTTTATTCTTTTCATTTTTCTTCATTCAATGTCTATATGTGACTTGTGTGTACATGTGCCCATGATGTTTGTGTGTGAATTTCAAATTGTATATCAGAATCTATTTCAGACACTTTGATAACATTAATAAACAAATAAATAAGGGAAGAATGTCTACCCCGTGTGCAGCTTACATTATTGTAGTGTAAGCTGGAAGCTGATAAATGCTATGGAGAAATTAAACAAGATAAGAGGGGAGCAGGGGGTGGGAGTGGATTGTGATTATAAATAGGTGGTCAAGGTAAGCCTTTCTGTCACTATGAAGCCTGTTTTGTATTCTTAGAAATTTTTATGTGCTGTCTTTTAGAATGGGGAAGTAGAAAGGAGTTGAGAGTAAGAATAGGAGCCTGCTGATTTGTTGGAGAGCCTGAGTATTTCCTTTGTGTAGCAAGTGTCAAAATACACGCTAATGGAGGAGTGAGGTTTTCCAGATGGCCTAGTTTTATTTTGTTCCATTGGAGCAAAAATCTCCCTTAAATGTTCTGTACACACCCTTGTGTTCCCGAGTGAAGGGCACCAAATGTGGTCTGCTGGTCTGTGATTGCTGCAGGAGGTCACCTCTGTAACTGGCACCTCTGCTACTAGACATCATGAAGCCAAGCCCAGTGGCCAGGAGAGAGGCTTTCTCTTTCTCTTCACTCACTATTGTGGGTCCTGTGGCATTGTTCCTACACAGGTATGGCTATTTAAATGTAAATATAAATCAATTAAAATAAATGACATTTAAAGTTCAATTTATGAATTGAAGTCACATTTCAAGTCCTCAGTAGCTGTGTGACAAATGGCTACTGTGTCAACTCAGATATAGAACATTTTTACCCTTTCAGAAAGTTCTTTCAGTATCTCTTACTTCAAAGGTTTCTGTTTCTGCCATTGTTTTTTGTGGAACTGGCATCAGGTTCCAGACGTATCTCATACTTTTGATTTGTTGTTTTAATTGTCCCATAGGTTTGTATAGCAGATTTAGAATTTTGTGTGAACTAAGAGTAACTAGTCTCTAAGAGCAAACAGAATTTTTTATGATCAACTACCAGAGTTTTCATATTGGAATTTATATTTTCATTGTGACTGCCCAAGGCATTTTTGCTTGGCTTTTTTGTGTGTGTGTGTATATGTGTGCATTTGTACTCTGGGTGGTAAGAGAATCAGACTACTGAATTACTGTGGGAGACATACTGTCAAACTTTAAAGTTAAAATTACATTTTAGTGGAAATGCTTTAGACCCAGGTAATAGTTGCTATTCGGAGCAGCGCCGTTCAAGGAGTCTCTGTTGACTGGCTGCTGATGCACACACCAAACACCATGTTAGCCCTGGAGATTCTGACAAAACGAACATGACCCCAAACCCTGCAGAGATCACAATTTAGGTGACAGAGAGCCATAAACAGGCTGCGTTTCATTGGCCAGCACCCAGGTATGTCCAGGGGACTTTGAAACTCCAAAGGGGTATGATGCATAAGCCAGTCTTCCCAGGGACTGGGTGAAGTT
Organism: Scalopus aquaticus; assembly: GCA_004024925.1. Classification (NCBI taxonomy): domain Eukaryota; kingdom Metazoa; phylum Chordata; class Mammalia; order Eulipotyphla; family Talpidae; genus Scalopus; species Scalopus aquaticus. Next base: position 14,275 of record PVIJ01017524.1, on the reverse strand, counting down.
GGAGTGTGGGGGAGGACAATAAGACAAGAGGCCAGAGGTCAGGGGGTGCTCCCAAAGGAGTGATGTTTAAATAGCATCCTGAGGGATAAATAGGTGTTAGTCCCATGATGAAGTTTGGAGAATGGGGTTAGCAGGCATGATGTACCATTGTGTGGACAGAGTCATGGAGGAGAAACTAGCAGGGTGTGAGAATGGAAGCTTTTTGGGTTTAGAATTGATGGCATTTAAAATAAAGGAACCAAAGTCTGTAGAGAGGGGCTTTGGATGGACTGTGGAAATGATGGTTGTTCAGCAGGTTGAACGGCAAGGGGATGGTGACTTAGGTTGCTCCGGCCCTCCGGAGGGGCAGGTAGTTCACTTCGGCAGCTCTACTGAGGTTAAATATGTGGAAGCTGAACTGGAGGCTGGGATATCAGTGGTGGTAGGAGAGTCAGGAAACTAGAACAACAGTTCAAAAGAGAGGCGATGAAGGCTTGATTCAAGAGAGTGTAATAGGAATGGTGCAGAGAACCTAAGTGTTTAAGAGGTAAAAATACTATATTTGAGGACTGATGAGACATGGAGGTGAAGGAGACAGAGGAATCAGGGATAACACTAAGCTTTCCGGAAAATAGATTAATTTGAGCTCTTCTTCCAAGTTCCTGGTAATAGGTTTTGACCTATAGGTGCTACTAGTGCTTTGCATTGGCAAATGTGGTACCTAGGTTAGGTTTTGGCTCTTCTGGACTCCATTACTCTCACTTGTTAAAAGAGCTTGAAGCATAGACCATACTAAAGTACCACCCTCATATGACTTTAATTTTGCAGTGGCCTATGAAAGTTTATAGAAATTTGGCTTCATTTCTAGTGGCTCCAATCCAGACATCAAAATTACCCCATTGCTAGGATATCCCTTGGGTGGACTACTGAACCTGTTATTCATTAGGAACAGCTGAAAACCATCAACAGAATTCCCCTCTTATGCCAACAATAACGCCAAATTTCAAGGTAACTTCAGGTTTTAGAAAGTTATGAATCTCAGCATATGTCTAGCTAAACCCTTATTTGTATTTTTACACATATTTATCATGTGAAAAAGCTAGTGGCTTCTTTGCTTCCCGTAATTGCACATTGCTTTTTTAGATTATAAATCAAGTTCTGAGTTTTGAATGTTGGTGGAGACATGCTTATGGTTCTATATTCAATCACTTTAAAGTAAAAGGACAAAGTTAGTCTGGATGGTGGAACCAGACATAGGAGAGGAACCAATCCAAAGGGCCCATTACGATGCGGTCCTATATAGAAATCAAGAATTCTCTTGTACCTGCAATGCACTTTAAAAGGATTTTCCAAGTAACAGTTAATATTATAATGATGCCTTTTAAGGTTTCAGAAAATACTCCTCTAGTTTCCAAGATTAAGGAAGTATGCCAAATATATGTTGCTACTTCAGTTTTTACTGACTTATTTCATGACTGCGTGGCTAAAGTCACAGAACAGTAGGTGCCTGCCACTTTCTTTCAGGTTTTTATATTTAGCCGCTGCATATGGCCTTTGTTGCTAAATCTGTGAATTTAGCAATCAGTGAAGTTGGATCTTCACTGGTCTGGCAGCTTTGAATGACTGCTTGGAAACCATGAAGCCCTATTCCCTCATCAAGAAGATCTGGACAAGTCCTGTATTGTGAGGAAAGATAACTTGTCTCTTCTCAGTGACACAGGAGGATTATATGACAATTATATATGTCTTCAGAATTCTTATCTGAAGAATAAGTGATGTGATTGATGATGAGCAAATACAGTAAAATGAGAAACAGGAGAAGTTTCCATATCCATAAATAAATTTAAGAGTGTTTTGTATAAGGAGGAAAGAAAACAAGCTGACTTTTTGTTCTTGGGAGAATTTACATTAACCATTTATTCAAAGTTGAATTTATGAAGATTGTTGGCTTCTAAGAACATTGATGAACTGTCATGTTTTGTCTGATGTCAATGAAAGTTGTTTAGCAATGTTTAAAAATGGTTTTATTAAAAGATAAATATGTGTTTCATTAATCCCAAGGTGCTCTTTCTGAAATGGCATTTTCATTATAAATAATTAACATCAGTCTGTAAAACTTATGACTTTTAGGGTGGGAAAGAAGGGGGAAAAGCTGTCTTTTCAAGCAATTTATTATTTAATACCAGCTGGTCAAAAAAGTGAGTTGAAAAGCCTTGTAAGTCATATATTCTATTACATTGAATGCCTTTTCTCTCTCTTGGGAAACTAGTTAACCCCTAAAATCTTTTGCCCATGGCAAATGACTCTGCAACTTTGATCTTCTCAAACCAGTTTGCCAGATGTAGCAGACTGAGCATGTGTAACCTATTGTGTGCCAATTCAACTTGACTGATTGGAAACCATAAGTTATCTTGTATGACTTTTATTTCTAGGCATTACAGCAGAAGTTCTGGTGGTGACCTCTTTCGATGAACTGCAGAGAAGGGCCCCAGAAGCAAGAGGGAAGATTGTTGTTTATAATCAACCTTACACCAACTACTCACAGACGGTGCAATATCGAGTTCAGGGGGCCGTGGAAGCTGCTAAAGTGGGGGCCGTGGCATCCCTCATTAGATCGGTGACATCCTTCTCAATCTACAGGTTAGTTATGATGTTCATTTGAAATTCTGTCAAATACCAGAGTTTTCCATGAAAGAGAAATACTCATGTAATAAAAACAAACCATTCAAATGAAAATATTGGCTGTTCATGGAATTTCCCCCCATTCCACATTTGGTCATTTGTTTGTAATATCTTCTTTGGCTTTTCTAGGATTCCAAGCATCGTTTGTACATTCCTTTAAAAACTTTCCACATCACTGATGATCCCATAACATTCCTTATATAACAAATATATTGTTAGGTATTTTTGTTGGAGGGAGAACTGAATTCACGTCTGTGTTTCATCAAAGATTCTTAATGGCTTCAGAGGAAGCCAGGCTTTTTTCCATTGTTGTTAGAGAAGTGAAGTAAAAATAAAGTGACTGACATGATAGGGGCCATCGACAGTGCAGTGGAAAGAGTTGAGGAAGCAGAGGGCCATACAGACCTGGTCTGGTCCTGAAAAACCATGTGGCCTTGGGAAGGCTCTCAAGCTCTCTGGGGCCTCAGCGATCTCCTCTATTAACTGGTGATGAGAATAATAATTTTTTTGTAAGAATAATAACCTTACAAAAATTGTTTTAGTACTAAATGAGATAAATCTTTGAAAGATACCTGTAAATATTTGGGGGTCTTATTTGAGAGCAAAAGGAATTTTCTCTTTTTCTTTGTAGTGCTGATTGAGGTAATTGCCAAATGCTTTGTTGACCCTTAGTTGGAGGATGAAATTCAGCTTTGTAGTGGATAAAAGGTCTAAAAAACGACCTTTAGACATCTGGCCTAGTTCAATAGCTACATATGGGAGTGTCAAACATTAAGGATAAAATATTTGGGAACCTTGGATAAGGAAGCACCATTTAGATTAAAAAAACACATGGCGAAATAATTGCAATAAGATTTATTTGGGTGTTCAGACTAGATCTTTAATATCTACAGTGAAAGTAGTTTATTTAGGCTGTACAATTTCTTTTGGAGCTGGAGACACAGAAGCTTGACCTTAATTAAGCACCCTGCATCTTGAAAATAAAAATCACTGAGGAGGAAATATCAGTGACTAGGAAACCAAGTCAGAAGGGAGTGGTCCAAAAGGTCAGAAAAAAGGAAAGGACACTTTTTTTTAATGGGTATAAGATATCTTCCCATGAGAGGGAGACAGGGCTTGTTAAAATCACTTGTTAGACAGTTTAAGAGTGAAAAACTAGTTACACTGATGTCATAGTGCTAAAAATAATGTTCTTTGAGAGTCTTTAAAGGTTTCGTGACTAGTGAAATAATGATTGGACCATATTCTTTTGGGTGGTTGGTTAAACTTTCCAGGAGGGACGTACTGGAATGGCTAGCTTACTTCCCAGAATACTTCAATCACCCCTTAGGAAAACATACTCCGCAAGCTGTGGCCATTCATTGTGATATCACTGGTCATGGGATCTCAATTATGGAGCTAGTCTGTTGCTTTGTGGAACTGAGTGATTGCCAGCAGTATTTATTTAAGAACTACTGCTCATAAGACTGACAAATTCCCAGATGATTTAATGCACAGCAATCTGCCAAGTTTCATTGGCATTTTTTTTTTTTCTGCTGGAATGAAGAAATCTGGAAACCCAGGCTATACGCTGGGAGCACCAGAATAACTTTGTCTAGCATTAAACTTAGAAACTGATTGTTAGCCTTTAAGATTTGGGGTCAGCAACTTGTAGTCTGTATTCAAAAGACATTTTTCTTAATATTTCTACTTCTAGGCTGATTATAATTTTTCATTGATTTTGTAGCCAACCATATTTCACTGGACTCTGAACTTTTATAACTCCATATTTTCACCATTTATAAATATTTAATAACATTGCCCTTTACATAGTAATTCAGAATCTTTCACACATGTCATCTGTTCAGACAACATCTCAGTGGACCAAGCAGAAGGGGCATCATCATACCCATTTTGTAGATAGGGCAATAGAAGTTCAGAGAATTCAGTCCCTCATCCTGAAAAATAAACATGTTATTTTTTAAAAAGATGTCTTAGAGGTAGTTTGATTTCATACTTTGGTAGGGTAAACTAACCCTTCTGGAAAACAACTTCAAATTGTAGTCACTTAAAAGGAGTTGATTTCTTGCTCATGTAATAGTTCCAAGAGGGTGTTCAGGAGGTGGCCTTCTGCTTCTTTCCAACATCTGGTTCCATCACCTCCAAAATTTCAGAGTCCTCAACTGTGTCTTCAGCATCTAATTTGCAAATAGATAAAGTTGATAATCAAAAGAAAGGATTCCTATGGCCAGGCCTGGATATGGCATTCCTCACTTATACTCAAATTTCACTGTCCAGAATGCAGTTATGTGGAGGCTGGGAATGAAAATGTAGAACATGCATATTTAAATCTCTTGTCCTGAAAAATGGAAATAATGGTGTTTTACAAAGATTGTGAAACAAACTCTCTTGGTCCACTTTCAAGTAATTGTTTTTAGAGTCAATTCTCCTTAAAGCATAGACTATACTTCTATTTCAAATTCTTCATCTCTAACTCACTCTACACAATCATTTTAACCTGAGTTCTGTACTGAAATGGAACTTATTAAGGTCACAAATAGCTGCCTAGTTGTCACATATGATGGACAGTTCTTAGGTCATCATTTTACTTCACCTCTACAAAGAATTTGTCACTATTGGATCCTTTTTCAATATCTCTTGTCTTGCTTTCTATGGCTTATTTCACGTATTCTCTCTTTCTTTCTCTACTTCTCCCACACTCTTGCTTTCCCACTTTCCTTTTCACCCCCTATTTCTTTTTTTTTTTTTTAAGATTTATTTATTTATACATACAAGCTGGGTACAGACCAGAGGTGTGGGGCAGCGAGAGGGGTCACCAGAGACAGAGCGGGAGCAGAACAGGCAGATCAGAAATACACTGCTGAGGGGAGCAGCGGGCGAGGCAGGAGAGGTCTGCCGCACCATGTGGGATTCTCCCCAGCCGGGCGTCGAACTCGTGTTGCCCGACGCTGCCGACAGCTCCACAGTGCAGCGCTTAACCGCTGCGCCACCAGGGAGGCCTCACCCCCTATTTCTCTGAATTCTCACTCTGAAGATTTTATTGGCACAATCCCTTTATGCTTGTGGCTTCAATCAATGACTAAACTGTGGCTCTTTCCAAACCCATCTCTTCTATTCATACCACTGCCCTAGCTCATACATCCAACTACCTGCTGATTCCTCTTTTGGATGTTCCATCCTCATCTCAGTTTTTTCCAAAATTGAACTCATCCTTGGCATCTCTCACCTGCATCTTTTGTTTCAGTGAAGAGCATTCCATCTATTCTGCCTCCTCAGTAAGTCCTTGATTACTTTTTGCCTCTTCCTTTATCCATCATTTCTAGCAGTTACTATGTCTCCCAATCAGCATTTCAACAAACACATATTGAGAAGCTTCATTTCCCAGCATCGCTCCATATTCTAGTAGTCAGGAATCAGTAACACTTTCCCAGCGCACCACATTTGCTCAGTCTCATGGCTTTGCATATGTTTTCTCTTTGGCTACCACCATCTAGTATAATATTTTATGCTTAGTAGTCACTCAGGAAAATATCTGTTGAAGGAATGAACTTGTGTGAGGTTGTATAGTTTATCACTACATGGCTCTTAAGACAAACCATATGACCCAGTTCAAGTGCTCTCTGACCACATGTGTGGTCTCTGTATAGTAAGTTCAAAACAACTTGAACTTTCAGGGCACACTGATTGGTATTTGTAGGGAAATAGTCAGATGTCCAGTTTGCCTGATTATATATTTTTTCTCCACAACATTCATGAATAATGAGGTTTTGAGTTGCTAATTGAAGAAAACAGCTTCTCTTCAACAGGTGTTTTACCCTTAGCTCTCTGGGAGTGAGTGAGCTCAGGTTAAGTCTAGGAGTGGAATAGAAGTTAACATAGTAGAGAACAGAATATTTATTGAAATTTGTTGCTGTTTGACTTCAAAAATAGATATTCCCATAAAGAACAGGAACCTGTTTTACCAGTTTGAATTGACCTGTGTAATTGAAGTCATTTTAGAAGTACAAGTCACATGGTTACATGACAGATGTGCTCAGAAACAAAGTCCATTTCTTTCACTGGTGTTGTGGTGGGAGAATTATCAGGACTACACCTGAGGGAAGAAATCAAATATTGTACAAAATTGAACAACAATGTAAGGAAAAAAATAAAAAAAGAAATTAACTTTCTTGTTGACAGCCTTGTCTCTAGGTCCATTGTTATTTCTCTGAATTCCCACTATTAATGTTCTGCTCAAATTTAAAGAGATTTTTCCTTTACTTTTATCATGATTTTATCATGACTGACCCACTGATCCTTTGTTACCATCAAGTATCAGCTGGGACTCCCATTAGATCTATTTTAGTATTTTTGTATGTAAAGTATCTTTGCCTTTGATATAAGAGGATATTTTAAGGATAAGTTAATAAGACATTTAAATTCTACAGAGGAAATCTCTATGGAAGTTCTTATTTCTCAAATTAACCATATTTTTAATAAATATTTGTTAAGAACTTACCATTTGTTCAGAAGTTGCGAGGTACTAGGGTTACTAAGATGGATCGGAACTTTTTAAAAAAAAGATTTATCTTTATTTGTGCATAGAAGAACTGGGGTGTAGGTCAGAGCTGTGGGGGTGTGAGAGGATTCCCCAGAGACAGAGTGGGGAGCAGAACAGATGGATCTACTGAAACACACTGCTGTGGGGAGCAGCAGGTGAGACAGGAGAGGTCTTCTGTGCCTTGTGGGTCAACTCCTGGGTCCAGGATTGAACTTATGACATGGTAGTGGTAGTGCTGAAACTTAACCCGTAGGCCACCAGGGAGGCCTTGAAATTGTTTTTGTCCATGAGAAATACTCTCTCTGGCTAATTTGAGAAATAAATACTTCCCATAGGTATTTGAGGTCCTGACCCCTGCTCTTAGGTTCCCAGCCTGGGGACTGGAGAATAAGAGACACAGGGGTAGGGAGAGGGAACTGATCAGGAGGCAGCATGACCAGTTTGTTTTCTTGACATTTTAAGTTTGATGTGACTGTAAGATAGTCCCGTTAATCTGTTGTATACATTATGTAAGAAAAATAGTTAAGCACTTCTATTTCTCTATTATCCACTTTTTGGCTCTCCTGCGGTAATTTCAAATTCTAGGCTGGCTCTCTTGCAGGGCAATACACCGTGAGATCTAACGCCTCCTGCTTTCTCAACCTGTAAGCTCGAGAATGCAAAGTCATTTTCATATTAGCCCAAATAAAATACAATTCAGAAAGTAGTCTCCGTAGTGAGGCTAGATTCTTTTTTGTACTGCTGTTGCCAGATACACTTTTTTCTGGTTATTTTCCCCCGCCGCCCCAGATGATTGAACACAGACTGTAAGTTTTAATCAGCTAAGGAAGCAAAAGGTTCTCCCTTCACTTTACTGTGCAAATTGCATCACCATTCATTGAGGTGGGAATGAGTTGTTGATAGAACTTGGCTTTTAAATACTACCGGTTTCTGTTTTATATCACTTGATCTTTGTGTACTATATTGATAGAAGATAGTGAAGAAGGGGAGGAAGAGAAAGTATCCAGTGGGAGATGACTGAGATCTGATTAAACATTCAACTGGAGAGAGACTTGAGTGAATCCAGGTGATGTTTATAGAGTGTCAGAGAAGGGGACTGTTATACCATCTGGTGGAACAGTGTGAAAACGTATATAAATCAATCTCTGTAATGATACTTAATTAATACAGAGTCGATAAATGACATAATTGAAACACTGGTTGGGCTACAGCATAGAGTTAAATAGCTTCAAAGAGAGCTCTGATTAAAGCCATTACAATTTATAAAACATTCTTCATCTTAAGAAAGCATCTTGATGAGATTTAACATGAACATTTTTGTAATCAGAGGACTAGCTTAAAACATTCAGAGCAGAAGTGAAATGTCTTAAGAGGTCTATTTTGGATGATTTTTGAATGCCAGTTATTCTCGGAGAGTAAAAAAGCTTGCCCCACCCCTCCCCCTTGGTTTTTTTAATGGGAAAATTGATGCTGCATATTTCACACTTGGCCTGTCTTGGATTTTTTGATGTCCTAGTGGTTTGGTTTTGGGGTGTGACCTTAGGATAATTAGCTATCCAGACTGATTTAAATTGTCTTGAAATAGTGGTGTGATTGGGGGGCAGGGGGGAGCTATATGCCGGCTGGTAATTACAAAATAGGGAAAATACCACCAAGACTCATATTGTTGCAGCCGGGCTGGCCTCAATTAGTAGGTTCTTTTCCTTCATTGTTCAGTTATTCCTTAATTCACTCTGAGGCTCACAACAGACAGAGCCATCTAGCAGCATGCCGGCGCTCATCAACTCACGGGTCAGGCCGCTGTGCTCCCCAGGCCAGGACACCAGAGAAGCCTGCGTGGACCACACCATCCTTTTCCTCGTTCGCCTTTCTTCCCCTGCTCTGATTTTTGAAAGGCACATTCTTTGTTTATATTTTCTTTGTTGGAAACTCTAAAATGTTCTCTACTCACTGAATTCTTACTCTCAGGTAGTGTGACAGCACACTCCTGCCCCACGATGGAGGCAGGCAGTGTGCTCCAGGGCCTGGATTTGGAGTCTCGGTGCCGGGTCTTCGGTGCCCAGGTCTTCGCTCATCCACTTGCCAGATGTGTGACCTTGACCAATAGTGTAACCTCTCTGTTCCTTAGTTTTATCTGTGGAATGGGGGAAAATAACTGAACCTTTCTCCTATGTTTTATGAGGATTAAATGAGATGTTATCATTGCCTGACCTGTAGTAAGTTTTATATACTAATAAAATGCTATCATTTATTTATATATATAAAATGCTATCATTTTATATATGTGTGTGTGTATATATATATATGTGTATATATATATATATTCTTGTTAACTAATGACTTGATCTACTGAGGATGTATATAAAATGGAAAGAAGGGAGGAAAGTGTGCAACGAGGGAGGGAGAGAAAGTAAGGAAGGAAAAAGAAAGACTGGAAGGAAGGAAAGAAGAAAATCAATTCCATATCACTGGCCTAATTGGTGGATTATAATTGTGCTTATCTGATTGGGAGATAACCCCTAACAGCATATTGCCACATTGAGCTCCCTGTTTAGTTTGTCTACACTCTGCTGGGGGTTAGTGTTTACCAGTCTGTTTCTCTCTCTGGGTTGGAAGGTCTCCTGGGCCAGACTGTGCCTCATGCCTAGGGCTGTGCACAATGCCTGACACACAGTAAGTAGTGCCAGAGTGAATGAGTAAAAGGAGCCAGAGGCAGCCTGTCAGTTTTGCTAACATGTAAATTCAAGGTGTCACCATTTCACATTCATAGAAGTTGAATAATAATATAGATGAGGTGCCTAGCCTTTTGAATTGCTACTTATCAAAAATAGAATCTCTAGAATCTGAGAGGAGACTATATAGTTATGTAAATTCTGGTCAAAGTATTGCAAACTGCATATTACTATGGTGCTTTGTGAGGCTGCTATAATTAATGGTCTGTTTGCATTCCTAGTACAGACTGTCATTCTTCAGCTGCTTATACCCTTGATATAAAAATTTATTCTTGGCTGCTATTTTGCATTCATAATTTTAAAATATATATAAATGTTCACCTTCTATTTTCCACCTCTCTGATTATCAAAAGCACACGCTTAAGAGTCACTTCACCATGGCATGTTTTTCTGAATCCCTACTGGTAAAAAGAAATTAATGCATTCTGAATTCAGGTTTCAGGATTATGACAATGTTGTTTACTTATGCAGTGCCCTTTGAAAAATGTCTGATGTAGCATATGAGCAAAAAAAAAATTCTGAATGTCTTCTCATGGCTTTGACCTATTGCATGTGCTTTTGTTCTCTCTTGCTCGCTCGCTCGCTCTCTTCTTTCTCTCTCTCAGATAAAGATGACTCTTAACAGCCTCTAGTTTTTGGCTTCTTTATCTCCTTGAGGACAGTACCAACTGGAAGGTTCTACCAGAGAGATTTGGAGACTAATAAACATAATAATATAGAGAGTGGGAATTAGGGTCAGACACAACTAGATTCAAATGCAGCTTTGCCTTTAGAGGCTGTGTGACCATAGGTCTGTAACTTAATCATTCTGAGCTCATTTACATAGCTGTAACATGGGGAACATACTGTTTACCTCATGAAGTTCTAGAGATCAATCACTAGACATAAAACATGACACATGGGAAGTAATCAATGAATTATAACTGACACCCTGATCAGGATCATTATCATCATTATCTTCATTAGATAATGACAGGAACCTAGCAGCTTGGTTGACATGAACTGACATCTTAAAAAGGAGCAGCTCCAGAACTCTGCTGAGTATGGACTATAGAGACAAATTCTGTTTCATATCCTGATTTCAGGAACTCACTCTTGTCATCTCCCTCAGCTTTGGTTTAAAACTCAGCCCTTTGTCCTTTCTGACCTCTGTGGCCTCAGGCTGAAAGCGTGCTCCTGATCTTGCATGTAATATCAAAGATGTGGTGACTCAGACCAGTGATTGATGGCCTGCTGACCAAGATGGAACAAGTGTTCTATTTTAAATACCCTTCAAGCTATTTTCTACCTTAAGGCCTTTGCACTTAACTATCCCCTCTGTCTGGAATGATGCTTCCCTAGCTTTTTGTCTCACTTACTCCCTTTCAATTTTTAGATCACATCTGAAAACCTTTTTTTTCCCCTGAAAGGCATTTCTTGATTATCCTGAAAAACACGCTCCCTCAAATTCTCTTACGTAACACCCCTGTGAACATTCAGAATTCTATTTGTTAATTTCTACCTACCTACTTACTTTATAGTAAGTATACAGTTTATAGTTTAGTTTATAGCTTGTAAGTTCATAGTTTAACTTAGTTTATAGTTTATAGCTCCCATGGGAATATAAATTCCATGAGGACTGGGATGTATCTTTCTTGTGTATCATTATTTTCTCAGTACACAGGTATTGCCTGGCACATGGCACCTACTCAAGAGATAGTTGTTGAATTGATAACTCTTTAAAAGTCACCAAATGATCAAAAGATTTGAGCACCAGCTATTAAAGGGAAACTATTGAATTTTGTCTATGTCCTGAAACCATATTCTAAAGCATCATAGATTTTTTTTTCCTTTTTGGAAAAATATCAATCTATAGTAATGTTGAAGTAATATTAAATGATTCATATAATAAAGAAATTGTCTAGTGTTTTCCAGAGTATCCGTCCCATTTTACAATCCCTTCAGCCATGTGTGAGAGTTCAGGCTGCTCAATGTTATCAAAATTTGATGTCGTTCAGCTTATTTTTAGTCATCCTGATGGGTGTGTATTAGTGTGTCCTGGAGATGTTGGTTTGCATTTTCCTGATGACAAATGGTGTTGAGCACTATCTCTCATGTGGATTGGTCATGGTGTAGAATCTTCCTTTGTGAAATCTGCTAAATCTTTTGCCTGGTTTATAATTGGGTTGTTTTTTTAATGACTGAGTAATAGGTATTCATATATTCTGGATACAAATCTGCTACCAGATATGGGTTTTGCACACATTTTCTCCACTTTGTGTCTTGCCTTTGATAAAATCTAATTTATCAATTTTTAAAATGGCTTTCTGTGTCTACTCACATACCCTTCTCCTCCACTCATTCTTTTACATTTATTATTTAATGTTTTACCACATTTGTGAGCTCTCTTTCATTTTCTGGATCATAAAGTAGGTCAACCATGAAGACACCTTCCAATAAATGCATTATGTACTTTCTCAGAACAAGGACCTTCTCTAACATAATGCCATTTTCATACCTACAAAATTTGGCTTTGTTATATAAATGTCACATGTTAATGTCCATCCATATTCAAACTTCCCCCACTTTGAAAAAATCCCTTCTTTTTTTTTTTTAATTTCCAGAATTGAATAAAGGACATTTATTGCAATTAATTTTAGTCATGTAGCTTAGTCTCCTTTAAAATGGAATTGTTCTCTAGCCTTATTTTCCATTGACATTTTCGAGAAGTACAACTCAGCTTGAAGTTGAGTATTTCTTCATTATAAGATCCAGGTTAAATATATATATATACTTTTAAAGACACTTTTTTTTAAAGATTTATTTTTTATTTATACATACAAGCTGGGGTACAGGCCAGAGGCGTGGGGCGGCGAGAGGGTTCACCAGAGACAGAGCGGGGAACAGGACAGATCAGAAATACACTGCTGAGGGGAGCAGCGGGCGAGGCAGGAGAGGTCTGCTGCACCATGTGGGATTCTCCCCAGCCGGGCATCAAACTCGTGTCGCTACTGCGACTCGTGACAGCTCCACAGCGCAGCGCCCAACCGCCGCGCCACCGGGGAGGCCCCTAAATATTTTTGATAAGAATATGGGTACTGTTGTGTTCCTCCTATGGCATTACATAAGGAAATGAATAATGTCAATTTTCTTTATTAGCGAGATAAAGTTTCATTACTTGTCTAAGGCACTATTTCTGGATTTCTGCATTGGAAAGGTACCTTTCCCTTTTGTAGGATAAGCATAATTATGATGTTTTGAAACTGTTGAATCTTATGTTCTCCAATGAAAATTTAGAATCTGTTGATGATCTTTTTCTGAATCAACTGTTGTGTTTGTTGTTGGTTACAGATGTTTTTCTAATTGAGTCATTCTTACTGTGTATATTAACTGGTACATTTTTTAAAGAATTACTTCCACCCCTCCTCCCTGATGTTTTTGAGTATCCCTTCATGGGCTTTTTAAATGCATATGTTAAAATTCAGTACTGTCATTGTTCTTTTTGATAAAATATCAAAAATTTCAAAGTGCTTCATAAATGTCAAAACTAGAATTTTATGAATATTTAAAGCTTTGAAAGGATTTTACTTTTTAAAAAAATTCAACGGAATCCACACTATCCCAGAAAAGTCAACTAATTAGCGGGGTGTAATCAATACCATTTCCTCTGAACTTTCTCATTAACAGCATGAGCTTTGGAGTAATAACTCTTGAAGTTATTTTTAGATTTCACCATTACCAGTATATACCATATGCAAATGAAGATCCTTCATCCCCATACTTAATTCCTGTTAATTGTTAAAACAAATGAGCAGAAATCCGACTCTAGCAATTGCTTGTGTCTCTTCAGATTTTAAAGAATGTTCTTTTCTTCTGCCCTCTTCTCCTTGATCCCCAATGCATGTACCTTAATTCTCTCTCTCTCTGTGTCTGTCTGTCTGTCTGTCTCTCTCTCTCTCTCATACTATGCAGTGCTTATGTTGGAGTATGTTTCAAAGAACCCTTTCCAGGAGCATTACAGATCTCAATGTGACTTTTCAGAGATCTGCAAGGATTTTTTTTTTTGGGGGAGGAGGTTACCTCATTTCTGCGGTGGAGCATAGAATACTGTAAATTATCCACCCACTCCACCTTCTGCACGTCATCAGTGGTTGTGAAGGGGTGATCAACCTTGGCCAGGGAGTCAACAGTAATAGTTAATAGCTCAATGAATGTCTGTTACTGCATTCATTGACAGTGTAAGTATTTGACATTTGGAGAAGAATTTATTTTTAATATTTTTCCAACTTTATTCATTGAATAAACATTTATTAAGAATCTTCTCTATTCAAGGCCAGAAGAGGACCCAAGTTTTTTTTTTTTT
>PVIJ01017523.1:0-29119 GCA_004024925.1 Scalopus aquaticus | reverse complement strand
CTAGGGAGCCACAAACACCTCTCAGCAAGCGAAACCAGGAGTCATGCCCGCCAGCACCAGCAGTACAGGAACACTACAATAAGAGCAAAGCAGAAGGCCAACAACGGGAAGGAAAAAAGTTATAAATGATTCTGGAAACAGTACACCATAGAAAGAAATTCCTTCTCCAGAAATCAATAATATGAACATAGAAGATTACTTCTGCCTAACAGATAAAGAATTCAAGATAGCCATAATGAAAAAAATTATAGAATTAAATGAAAAGGTAGAGAAGGAAAGAAACATAAAGAACTGAGGAATATAAACGAAGAATTGAAGAATGAGAATGAATCCATAAAGAAGAAATTGGAGGAAATGGAAGATACACAAACATTAGTAGAGGAGCTCAAGAACTCTGGGAAAAGCCATAAAGATAGAATAAAAGAAATTGAAGAAAGAATAAGCACTCTCGAAGATACAGACATAGAAAGAACCAAGAAAAAAGAACACAGAAATACTTCGAGAATTATCTGACACCATGAAAAAAGGAAACATCAGAGTCACAGGAATCCCAGAAAAAGAGGACAGATACCAAGGAACAGAGAAACTATTCAAGGAGATAAATGAAGAGAACTTCCCAAACGAAGAAGGGAATAAAAATTGACACACAGGAAGCCAGAAAAACTCCAAATTTATATAATGAAAGGAAAATAACAGCAAGACATATAATAGTAAAACTATTGAGAATTCAAGACAAGGAAAATATATTGAAAATGACGAGGACAAAGAAACAAATAACCTATAAAGGAAAGCTAATCAGGTTGAAATCAGACTTCTCTGAAGAAACACTACAGGCAAGAAGAGAATGGAGTGACATATTTAACAAACTCCATGCCAAAAATATCAACCAAGAATACGCTACCTTGAAAAGCTCTTCTTCATCTATGAAGGAAAAATAAGGACGTTCTCAGACAAACAGAAACTTCAGAAATTCATCACTACTAAACTCCCACTCCAAAAAATACTACAAGAAGCCCTGAAGCCAAACCAACAGAAGAGTGACTAGGAAATGCAGAATAAGGTAAGGACTAGAACCACAAAAAGGCAAACAAAATAGCAAATATGGATGTCAGTATATCAATATTAATCCTAAATATAAATGGACTAAATGCACCAATAAAAAGACACAGAGTAGCAGAATGGATCATAAAACAGAACCCAACCCTCTGCTGTCTACAAGAAACACATTTAGCTGCAAAAGATAAACATAGATTGGAATTAAAAGACTGGAAAACAATCCTACAAGCAAATGGACCAAAAAAGAAGGCAGGGACAGTTATATCAGGTAAAATAGACTTCAAACTAAAAATAAGTAAAAAGAGACAAAAATGGTCACTACATCATGATTAAGGGAAAATTTCAGCAGGAAGATGTAACGCTCATCAACATATATGCCCCAAATGAAGGAGCACCAAAAAATATCAATTATTATCATCTCTGAAAACAGACATTAGAGAAAAAATATATAGATTGGAGACCTCGATACTCAACTCTCACCAATGGACAGATCAACGAGACAGAAAGTAAACGAGGACACTAAAGCTCTAAATAAGGACCTAGACCACATGGGCTTAATGGACATCTACAGGACACTACACCCCCCCCCAAAAAAAAATGAATACACATTTTTCTCAAGTGCACACAGATCATATTCCAGGATATCACATACTGGGTCACAAATCAAACCTCAAAAGATACACCAAGATCAAAATAACATTCATAAAGGCATCAAATTAGAAATAAACCACAGAAAGAAAAAAAGGAACCCCCTTAGATCATGGAGACTGAAACCCACACTACTGGAAGACCACTGGATTAATGAGGCTATCAAAGAAGAAATTAAAAAATACCTAGATATGAAAGACAAAGAAGACACAACTTTCCAGAACATTTGGGACATAGCAAAAGGAGGACTAAGACAAAAGTATATAGCAATACAGGAGCACATCAAGAACAACTCAAAGAAACAGTCTAATCTCCCATCTCAAAGTACTAGAAAATGAACAACAACAATAAAAAGCCAGTACAAGAAAGGAATAAAAATCAAAGCAGAAATAAATGAAATAGAAGTCAAAAAAAAAACAATGCAGAAGATCAACAAAACCAAAAGCTGGTTCTTTGAAAAAATAAACAAAATAGACAAACCTCTACCCAGGTTTACAAAGAAAAAAACAGGAGAAAACACAAATAAATAGGATCATAAATGAAAGAGGAGAAATGACAATAGACCCAGCAGAAATCAAAATAATAATCAGAGATTATTATCAACAGCTGTATGGAAACAAGTTCAACAACTTAGACGAAATGGACAAATTCCTTGAACTATACAATCATCCAAAACTAGATAAAGATGATATAGAAAACCTAAACAGATCAATCACAAGCAGCGAAATTGAAACAGTAATCAAAACCCTACCCAAATACAAAAGCCCAGGACCTGATGGCTTCATAAACGAATTCTACCAAACATTTAAAAACGAAATTATCCCTATCTTACACAAACTTTTTCAAAAAATTGAGAAGGAAGGAAAACTACTAGACACGTTGTATGAAGCCAACATTACACTAACACCAAAACCAAACAAAGACAACACTCAAAAAGAAAACTACAGACCAATCTCTCTAATGAACAGATATAAATATATTCAACAAAATCTTAGTCAACAGGATCCAACAATGCATCCAAAAGATAATACATCATGACCAAGTGGGATTTATTCCAGAGACACAAGGATGGTTCAACATCCAAAAATCAATTAATGTAATCCAACACATCAACAAAAAGAAAAATAAAGCCCATATGAATATATCAATAGATGCGGAGAAAGCATTCCACAAAGCGCAACATGCATTTATGATATGCATTTATGATAAAGGCTCTTTAAACCCTTGGGATTGAAGGAACATACCTTAACATAATAAAAGCCATATACAACAAACCCAAAGCCAATATTATCCTCAATGGTGAGAAGCTGACAGCCTTTCTCCTAAGATCGGGAACAAGGCAAGGATGCCCACACTCACCATTGCTTTTCAATATAATACTGGAAGTCTTAACCTAGAGCAATAAGACAAGAGAAAGACATGCAAGGAATTCAAATAGGGAAAGAAGAAATCAAACTGTCACTATTTGCAGATGATATGATAATATAGAGAACCCTAAAAACTCCGTAGAAAAACTACTCAAAATTATAGAACAGTTCAGTAAAGTAGCAGGATACAAAACCAACACACAAAAATCAGTAGCCTTCCTATATACAGTCAGTCTGAAGAAGAAGAAATTAAGAAAACCATCTCCTTCAAATTTGAAAACAAAAATATCAAATACCTGGGGATAAATCTAACAAAAGAGGTAAAGGACTTATACAATGAAAGCTATAAGGCACTATTAAAAAAAAAAAAACAGAGGAGGACACAAAAAAATGTAAAGACATCCCCTGCTCATGGATTGGAAGAATTAATATTATCAAAATGGCCATCCTACCAAAAGCAATTTATAGATTCAATGCTATTCCGATAAAAATCTCAATGACATTCTTCAAAGAAACAGAACAAATACTGATGAAATTCATATGGAACCACAAAAAAAACCGAATAGCTAAAGCTCTTCTAACTGAAAAGCAAGAAAATGGAGGGATTACAACCCTGATTTCAAACTATACTACAAAGCCATAATAATTAAAACAGCATGGTACTGGAACAAAAACAGACAAAAAGACCAATGGAACCTAATAGAAAACCCAGAAATGAATCCGCTTATCAATGGTCAGCTAATCTTTGACAAAGAAGCAAAGAATATGCGATGGAACATGGTCGGTTTATTCAACAAATGGTGCTGGGAAAACTGGAATCATACATGCAAAAAAAATGACACTTGACTACTACCACACACCATGCACAAAAACAAACTCAAAATGGATAAAAGACCTGGATGTAAGGCCTGAAACCATAAAATTTATAGAAGAAAACAGG
The DNA here is from genome assembly GCA_004024925.1 of Scalopus aquaticus. Taxonomy (NCBI): domain Eukaryota; kingdom Metazoa; phylum Chordata; class Mammalia; order Eulipotyphla; family Talpidae; genus Scalopus; species Scalopus aquaticus. Next base: position 25,108 of record PVIJ01017523.1, on the reverse strand, counting down.
CAAAACTCTACATGATATACATCTCAGCAAAATCTTTAAAGACACACCCCCCAAAGCAAAGGAAGTGAAAGACAAGATAAACAGATGGGATTACATCAAAATAAAAAGCTTCTGTAGAGCAAAAGAGACATTAACCAAAACAAACAGGCATCCTACTAACTGGGAGAAAATCTTTGCACACAACACAACTGATAAAGGATAACAAAAATTTAAGAGGAGCTCACACAACTCAACAAAAAGAAAGTCAACAATCCAATCAAAAAATGGGCAGAAGAGCTAAAAAGACACTTCTCCAAAGAAGATAAGCAAATGGGCAACAGCTATATGAAAAAATGTTCAACATCACTTATAATCAAGGAAATGGAAATGAAAACCACAAAGAGATACCACCTCACGCCAATGAGAATGGTGCACATTAAAAAAACAGGCAACAACAAATGTTGGCAAGGATGTGGAGAAAAAGGAACTCTTCTACACTGCTGGTGGGAATGCAAATTGGTCCAACCACTATTGGAACTCCTCAAACTGCTAAAAAATGGAGCTTCCATATGACCCAGCAATACCACTTTTGGGAATCTACCCAAAGGACACAAAAACACTAATCCAAGAGGATACATGCACATGTATGTTTATTGCAGCACTGTTTACAATAGCTAAGGTTTGGAAACAACCCAGATGCCCAAAAATTGACAATTCGATCAAGAAGATGTGGTACATATACACAATGGAATATTACTCAGCATTCAAAAAAGATAAATACATGTAATTCGCAGGAACATGGATGGAACTAGAAGGGATCATGCTCAGTGAAATAAGCCGGAAAGATAGAGAAAAATATTGAATGGTTTCACTTACAGCAGGTATATAGGGAAACCAAACAAAAGAAAGACACCCAGGGCTCATAATGAGGTAGAAAAGAGCACAGGGACTATGGTGATGGGTCACGGGTGACTCGGTGGTGTGTTACCCAAGTGGAATACATAATGTAAACAATATAAATAACAATTAAAAAAAAAAGTAAAGACTCTCTCCAAGTTTACTGGGTATATATAAGAATTAATGAGCCAAATTATAGAGGGTCCCATTCAATAAAATGGGGGAATTTAAGATTCAATAAGATTACCAATTGCAATTTATTTGAGCCATCAAATATTTTTAAATCCACGAGGTAATGATGATGTTAAGAAAACAAATTAATTGACTATCTTATAAGTATGATGGAAACAAAGAAATTATCTTAAAAACTGGAAACAGAACCTTGCTGGTGGCGCAACAGGTTAGTATCAACACTATGAAGCTGTCTGCAGCCAATGCAGCACAAGTTCGATCCCCAGCCAGGGAGCTTCCCACATGGTGCAGCAGACCTCTCCTGTCCACCCGTTGCTCTCCTCAGCAGTGTATTTCAGTCAATCCACCTGTTCTGCTTCCCGCTCTGTCTCTGGTGAATCCTCTTACTACCCCACACCTCTGGCCTACACCCCAGTTTTTGTATGCATAAATAAATAAATCTTTAAAAAAACCTGGAAAATAAAAAAGGAATGTTTATTCTGCACTTTGTCTATAAATACTACTACTGAATATTAGAATTACATTTTGAAAAATTATGCTAATAATTTAAATTTAATAATGTTTATTTCATCAAATAGCGATTCCCAAATGAATTAATGGATTTAGAATTTAAACTTAACAGTTTCTAATAATGGTTTTAGAAATATGAACCAAACAATGAATACAACATCTCCCTATACTTGTCAACATAATTAAACTGAGTCTGACCAAAACTTAATTCAGCCTTCTGCTTTTGGAAAGACAGAAGACAGAGAAACATGGAAAACTACTCAAAGGAGTATGTAATCAGCAATATTCATACTGTGGGAAAATCTACAGGTCACAAAGTTCTGGCTCTTCAATACATTAAATTGTAGAGATAAGACAGAATTGGAGAGAGAACCTATAAAGAGATACAAAAGATATGTCATGTTTAAAAAATGGACAAGACTAAATTACTATGTCCAGGAATCCACACTAGGATGATAAAGCTGTAAATACTCCCAAGAGTTTGCTTTGTTGTTGTTTTCTTTTCTTCTTCTTCTTTTTTTTAATCATTATGGTAGATACTTGTAGAGGAAGGAAGGGATTTTGACTGTGATGAGGAATGGAGAGGGGATTCTAGGGTAGCTGACAATGTTATATTTTCTGACATGACTGTGGTTAATAATGTGTTTTTAAGTATCTTTTGTGAGGTTGTCTGGATGTGGGTTTTACTATACAAGAAAAAATCAGAAGAGAATGCAGCATGACATGTTTCTGACTTGGTGAAATAGCTCAAAACTAGTTTTCATATCCCTTATGTGACTCATGCATTTACATTAAATGTCTGGTTTCAGAAAGTCATGAGCTTTTGAACTTTGCTCTTCTCTTTCTTCATCTTTGAATTTTTCAGAGCCTTTGTGAAATTTGTCTTGACTATCCTCCTTACAGAGAATTCTTTTCTATGACTTTGAAAAAAAGTGTATCTCAATAACACTCACCTGGGAATTCCTGATGAATGACTGGTGATGTGAGTTAATCCATCATGCATATCTGAAGATCTCTGTATTTAAAGATACTTATATATGAAAATTATGTAGTCTGCATCTTTGACCTTGTTAAATGCCTAGCCATATGACTTTTATAATAAATATATATCAATGAGTTTGTTTTGATATGTGAAATGTGGATACAAAAGCTCCCCTTCAGAAGATTATTTGGCAGCTAGAGGAGAAAAGTGGTATTTATGTAACTCTATGGGGCATGAGAACTATGCTGTTCTCAATCAGACTGAAGTTTAACTGTCACCATCTAGTTTTGTGATGTGAGGTAACAATAATGACTAACATTTCTTGAAGGTCTAACAAATATCTGATACTATTGTTAAGTCATTCATATGTATTTACTCATTTCATTTCAAATCAGTGAAGTAGGCATCAAAATTTTCATATTACTTTATCAATAAGGAAACTGAGGCACAAATGTTCTGAATGTTTCCAAATTCACATGGTCTTTATTTGCTGAGCTGATTTTGAGCCCTGACTTTGTGATCATAAAACTCCTCTTAAAGTTTAGATTCTTTTCATGTTCCTGTTAAGTAACTACCTTTTGGAACCTCAATTTTTCTTTCCTGTGCAATAAACCAACAAGGTGGCCAGGAAAAACAGTGAGAAACATGATCATGATGGAGCACAATTAAGACAAGATCTGGTATAATTGGATGATTAATAAATATTTACGCTACCATTCATTAAGAATCTAAAGAAATTAAGTTTAGCAATTTGTTTTAAATTAAACTAAGTTTAAGAAATTTACCATACTAAAAGTAAAGTAACTTGGTCTAAAATCATAGTTGTCTGGACTAAAATCCAATGCTCCAATTAACATTGTACATTTAATAATATTCATAATTTTGCTACAGGAGCAAGAGTATGGATACATGTGTTTAAAGAACCAGCCTCCAGGCTGAGAACCTCAGCACAGGGAGACTGGCAGGGATTAATACCAGGAAGTGTGATACTTGTGAAACCTCACATGCTGGGTAAGCACCAGACCTACCTACAGGGATATATTTAAAAGCTGGTGGACTAATAGAATTCAGTGCCTCCAGGCAGCATTTCTTTAGGTCTCTTTTGGTTCAGTTCTTTACTAGGGGCACTTACTACCTTTGATATAAGATGTCTTTGACTCCTGCCTTGAAACTGTGGCCAAAGACATTTCAGTATGGTAATCTACTGACTTCCCAGGAAGCTGAACAGGCTAGATATGAGTGCTTGGTTGCTTCATCTTTTATGTTGTTCTGTTATTTCTTTTCAGGAAACCTATAGTCTTTTTATATATAAAACAAAAACAATGAAGTTTCTTTCGGGTTTTTATGAGAACAAATGTGTATTTCCTTCCTTAGTAAATTAAGTATGTGACTGCTCTGGGAGCACAGTCAGACCAGGAAAGCCCTATTAGTAACTGGTCATTAACATGGCAGCAGTGAGAGAATGCAAAATCTGATATATTAGTGGTAGAACATAAGTTTTTCCAGGTGCCTCCCTGGTGGCACAGCAGTAAGCGCTGCGCTGTGGAGCTGTTGTTAGCGGCAAAGCGAGTTCGACCCTGGCCGGGGAGAATCCCACATGGCACGGCAGACCTCTCCTGCCTCGTGCTGCTCCCCTCAGCAGTGTATTTCCAATGATCTGCCTGTTCTGCTCCCCGCTCTGTCTCTGGTGAACCCTCTTGCCGCCCCATGCCTCTGGCCTGTACCCCAGCTTGTATACATAAATAAATAAATCTTGAAAAAAAAAGTAAAGCTTTTCCCAATATTGCAGTAGCTAGCCTGTTATAAGAAACTACTGGATATACACTGTGGGTGAATGTAGACCCATATTATAAACACATCAAAGTGGAAAATCTGGGTTTTGTTTTTAGGTGATGATCTACTAAATAATACAAGTTTGTTTTTTTTTTTCTGGAATTTCTGATGAAAATCAGATACATTCAAGTATGACTTTCCCTTAATTTCCATATGTGCACTGATTCATTTAGGATCATGTAAATTTGTTATGAAGCAGATAAACTTGTTATAATTAATGAGAAAATAACTGGACACTTAGCAATGTGTTAGGATCAAAGCAAATGACTTCAAATGATTGATACATGTGTTTAATCAGGTCTGGGCTCTTTAGCTTTTTAACTTCCACTAAGTGGGAAGATTTAGGTTATGACTCAAATGAAATGTGAATTTATTGTGGGGAATCTACATTACAACACTATAAGCATACAACTTAATTGGCATTAAAAAGTGGAAGTTAATGAACCTTTGGCAAGGCTCTGAGATGGAGGACAACACAGAGGAGGCAGATTCAGTCCAGAGAATATATTTACAGGTATATATTTACTGTTCATATGTTCTAAATCTATGATTTAAAAATGTTATTTATAATTAAATTGGGGGGAGTTTCATGTTATTGTCAAACAATCATATTTTCATGATGTCCTGAACTTTGAGAATCCTAGTAAGATTGACTTGCTTAAACTTGATTAAATACAATAGTTATTAAATGTATGTCAGTTATGAGACTAATTTTGTTTAGTGTCTACGTCCACACCACCCCAAGCAAGCCTGATTTCATTTTGTGTAGAGATCCTTATATCTACAATGATAGAAAGGCAGACTAAATAATTAAAATTGGAATTATCCCCTGCTTCCAAAAGCATAAAGTAAAAATGAGCACTGAAAGTAAGAATAGATGTGTCACTAGCAATTTAAGTGAACCAGAGAGAATGAATCTCAGTTTTCAAATTGTCTCAGCAAGCTACTAAAATACATGGTATTGTTTGAGCATGAAAACCACACAGCATTGTTATTTCACTTAAACTTCCAAGAGAACCAAAGAAATTTAAAGGCAAATTAACTGATGGGGGGACACAAGAAGAGAGAATGAAACCGTTTGAATTCTTCCTAGAGCAAAACAGACAGTGTTTTATTTAAGGTGCTATACTTTTGCTTGTCACTGATGACTGGTGTGATCAGGATTGAACTCTAAATTCCAACCTTGAATAATGAACTGCAAACAATTGACCGTGATAGCAAAATGAGTTCTTCTTTAAGATCTTTTACTTTTGCTTTCTGCCAAAGAGGCTGAGAATCCTTGTGTTCAAATATAATTGTGAGGGTTAATCTTGTTTTCCAACTTGATTTGGGCCACTGGTGCTGCTATTTGTTTAGTCATTATTCTGGGTGTGCCTGTGAGAGTTTTTTTCTGGATGAGATTAACATTTGAATGGGTACACTCAGTAAAACTAAAAGTGCTCCCCAACTCAGGTGGGCCTCATCCAATAGCTTGAAGGCCTCAACAGAGAAATGATGAACAAGAAAGATTTTTTTTTTTTAAGATTTATTTATACAAGCTGGGGTACAGGCCAGAGGCATTGGGCGGAGAGAGGGTTCACCAGAGACAGAGTGGGGAGCAGAACAGGCAGATCAGAAACACACTGCTGAGGGGAGCAGCGGGCGAGGCAGGAGAGGTCTGCCGCACCATGTGGGATTCTCCCCGGCTGGGCGTCGGACTCGCATCGCGGTGCTGCCGACAGCTCCACAGCGTAAGGCTCAACCGCTGTGCCACCAGGGAGGCCCTGAACAAGAAAGATTTTACCAGGCCTCCCTGGTGGCACAGTGGTTGAGCGCTGCGCTGTGGAGCTGTTGGCAGCACGCGATGCGGGTTCGAAGTCCAGCCCGGGAGAGTCCCACATGGTGCGGCAGACCTTTCCTGCCTGGCCCGCTGCTCCCCTCAGCAGTGTGTTTCTGATCTGCCTGTTCTGCTCCCCACTCTGTGTCTGGTGAACCCTCTCGCCTCCCCACGCCTCTGGCCTATACCCCAGCTTGCATGTATAAATAAATAAATCTTTAAAAAAAAAAAAAAGATTTTACCTTTTTGCTTAATGGGTCCTGGAATTGTAACATAAGTTCTCTCCTTCCTTTAGACTTGGACTGGAACTTTCACCATTGGTTCTTCTATTTCTCAGGACTTCATACTACAGAATTGGAATTCTCATCTCCAAATCACATGAATTAATTATTCTAATAATCTCCCTACATAGATGACCGATAGACAATGATAATAGATGGTAGGTAGGTAGGTAGATAGATCATATTGGTTATGTACCTCTGGAGAACTTTGACTTTAGTGTTACTAAAACTTATAATTCCTCAACTTATTTATCACAGCAATTTGTGTGACATAAGATAGTTCCTTCAATAGTTAGGGACCCATGTATTATATGCATATTTATATGTGAGTGTACCAACATCTTAGTTTGTCAGGAAAACAAAACCCACACCAAATAATTCAACTGAGATTAATCAAGATAATTTAATTTTGTATGGGATATTAATTACAAACATAGTTGGAGAAAGTGAAACAGCATCAATTTTGGTACATCACATCTACCTTTAGAGTCAGAAAGAAAAAAGAAAAAGTAGTTATTGCAGTCTAGGAGCTAGGAGGCAGGCAGAAAGAGAAAGCTCAGTGGGCTGATGAGAGCTGGATCTAACCACAAAGGAGATGCAATGACTGCTGAGGACACTATTCAAAGCAAAAAAAAAAAAAAAAAGGAAAATACCTCATTTTCCTCCATTGGTTGGACATAGCAAGGAAGCCTCAGAAACAAAATTAGAAAAATTCAGCCCTTGTGTTTTAAAACAGGTCAGAGGAAGAGGAAAATGGTTTTGAAAAAAAGCACATGGTCACAATGTATGAATTATATATTTGTATGTGGACATGTAACATACATGCATATATGTTTATAATCTGCATGAACATTACATTGACATGGACTTAGTTTCAATTTTGATAATGAGAAAAGTTTCTTAATGTGTTCAGAGTGGCCTGTTTCTCTGAAGAGCTTTGCTTTCTCCCTTAATATTATGAGAACACAGATATAAAATACATCCAGTTTCAATGGATCAGAGCAGAAAAAAGTAATGGGTCAAAAACCTGCACCACATAGATGCCTAAATTTATTCTAAGCAAAGGAACTGCCAGTTACAATATCCCAGGGAGTTAGGAAGAACAAATAGACAACAAAAGCAAGTTAAATATTTTTAGGGAATGGTTTATTCCTCTTTTTTGATTTGTAAAATGATACCTTCTTTTTGCTAATTTTTTTTATTGAACTCAAGAGGTTTGTTGCTTGGATGTGTTAGCTCATAGTCCAGACTCAGTCTAGCCAGAGAAATAAGAGTTTATTACTTGTTCACATGTAATGGAGGCAAGGGATTAGGCCCTTAGAAGACCTCCCCGGATAAAGGTTCAAAAGGGTTTTTAAAAGAGGAAAAGGCATATGAGAGACTAAATTCTCTTTGGGGATTAGGTGCTGGTGGTATTGAGTAGGGTTAGTTACCTGCTTGGGCTTAGGGGTAGAGCATGTTTCCACATATGCTCAGAAAATGGCAATTCAACACCTCCCGTGGGCAGAGATTTTAGCATGCTGAGGCTTGGGTTATTTTCAGGTCATTCAGGATGGGCATATGCATGGCTCTAGGTTTTTCTTGTGCTGGTAGGCTGCTATTCAAACTGGATAGGGGTGACTGAAAACTGGTCATCAAGGTAAGTTGAAATATTGTTTATTGTAATTAGTCAAACAACACTGCTTTGGAGTAAATGAGTCAGGAACACTAACTACCCTTAAGGGGTCAGTGTAACATAAAATAGTCAAGTACTCTAATGGACCTTTGGGAGTCTAGCAATTAACTGCCTTAACAATTGTTTCTTGGTTCTCTGAGGTCCTGGTTTGATAACAAACATGGGCTTGGGAATTTATGTTACTTGAACAAAGTTGTAATGTTAGAGGTACAACTCAAGTCACTTCAAAACTTTCAGTATAACAGAGGAATGATCCACTAGAAATCTACTCCAGACACTAAGGGCTGGATCAGCATCTTGGATGTTCATGGCTATGTGCAGTTGTGAAGGGTCCATGCTCAAAATGATTCCATGCTTGGTTTAATGTTCTGCTGTTTTCATCTTCTAATACTTTACATTTGTGTCTTTGAACTGGTGTTTTATAAGTGAAGTCTAATAGGACAATGGAGCACTTCTTACATACAGACAATTGTGATATGCACAATCTATGCATCTACTAACATTGGCTGCTGAAACATGTACAGATAGTGCTCATTATGTTTTGTGAGTACAAAATCTCTGTGGACCCAAGATAAACTGTGACACAAGAGGACCTACAATCAGTAGTATTACATCTGTGACTAAGTAAACAGGGCACTGACAGGCCCAAGATACCATGTTTGCTATGGTTATCAAAACTTGTTTAAAACACAAAAAGACGGCAATGACTGGTTGTCTAAAAAAGCAGTAATGACCCAGGAACACTATAATATTTTTTCTTACTCATGTTACTTCCCTATATCATTCAACCACTTACACTGAAGAGGATGGCACAGAAGAAAAGGAAAGTGCTCCTTTACTCATTGTTAAACTGACGGTAGGCCATACTGGTAGAATGTGAAGATAGGAAGAATGAAAAACATTTGGGTTAGTTTTGTGTATTGATTCCACCATTCTGTTAAAATAGAATAATATTTGCATGTACAAGATACAAATATGAATTGCAAAATTTTGATAATTCTATATGCTCTTATAATTGTATTTAAAAAGGCTTTTGCAAAAATGGCAATTTTCATGCTAATAACTTTTTCATTCTTAGAGCAGCACGAAATTAAAATACAAAACAACAACATAAGTTAGAAGACTATAAAGATGCTATATTTTAGTACCTAACTCTATGTTGTTTATTTTGGTGGATCTCACACTTTCCATATGAATTAGAATGATCTGAAGAGATTTTTTTTAAGCACTACCTAGATCTAAACACAAAGATTCAGATTCAGTTGATTAGCATGAGATAAGGCAATTTTTTAAGTTTCCTGGATGATTCTAAAGTAGGGTAAGGATTAAGAACTACTGGTATAGATCCCTTCATGCTTGCAAAACCACTAATTATGTATAATGGATAACACCAGCTAGAGATTATAGACTTCAAGAGAAGCTATCTAGAGATAATAACGAAAGTAAAACACAGAGAAACAAGGCTTTTAGTTACAGTGACAATGCAGAGAGGGGCCTCTGGAGAACTTTCTGTTCTAACATTGCTTGCTTTTGTCTTTCTGTTTTTAACTAGAGAGTAATTTCTACTGGGTATTTTAACCAAAACAATATTGGAAGAGAAAGCTCAAGAGTTCACTATTAAATAATGCAGTTATTGTTTGCATGTAGAAATATTTTAATTATTATACTGAATTATCAATTTAGTTATTTTTAAATTACTACCTTAGCCACAGAGAAAACAAACACTTGCCATGTTCTATTTTTACTTTCTAACTAAATAATTCACATGTAGATGGTTTGATTCAGGCTTCCTTTGACAAAATCCTAAAGCGCATTCTAGCTTTTTAAAGATGGCAGAGGATTATATTTGTGTGCTAACTTACATATTTGCATATCCTGTCTCTAGAAACCCAAAATAAGGATATTGTTACCATTCTTAATTTTGTTTGTGGTGAATGAGAACTTAATGTTATAAGCCTGTGTAGGAATTCAAAAGAAATTCAAGAGTGAGTAAAAAATAAATAAATAAATAAATGTTTCACAAAAATGCAAGGGAATCTTGAGGTTTATTTTGAATACAGTTAAAATGTTTCTCCTTTTTAATAACACTGATTACCCAAAATTTATATTTAATCCTATTGTAATCATAAACCTTCCTAGGAATACTATATGTTCTTCATTTCAGAGGAGGGAAATCATTAGCGATGCTTTCACTTTTTATTCAATGTCTACAAACAAAAGTTAGTAAGAGAAATAAATACAGTGTTTTCAAGGCAAACAGTGTGGGGAAAACTTTAAAAGTGTTCTATTTGACTTTGGTTGTTTTTTACCTATAGGCTTTTTCATAGTCTATAATATACAAATATCCATGATGGAGCTCCAAGATATTTTGTTAGGAAATATTCTTTTCCCACTTAAAAAGTGGTTAATTCAATGGACCACTTAATTACCAATAGTTTCAAAAGTAAAATAGGTTGTAATTTTTTGTTGTTTTTAAACCTCTTGAATGTGCAAGCACCTGAGTCTATGATCTCTTCTCAGTTTGTGATTCAGTGAATGATCAGGGAGGTATCAAAAACTACCTTCAGTTCAAAGGCGATAAAAGAGGAAACTCCTTTTGGGATTCAGCTCAGCATCTATTATTTTTATTAACTTGAAATGCATCTATTAATTAAAATACATCTATTAATTTATTTTTATTCTATTATAAAACTATCCTTTCTCGTCAGTGCTCAGAGCACGAAAGTTTTCTGCTGTCTTTGGAACTTCATCTGCAAACTGTTCAAAGGAGATAGGCCCAGGGCCCACTGAGGACAATAATGTTAAAGATTAAGTTGGGTTAACCATGGCAATTCTATATGGGAGAGTTGGTGGTGGTGGCGGCAAGGTCTAAATCAATGTTTTACGTAACTAGAAAATATATATGTAATGTACTATTTTTTTTTTAAGATTTATTTATACATAGAAGCATAGAAGCTGGGGTACAGGCCAGAGGCGGGGGACGCGAGAAGGTTCACCAGAGACAGAGTGGAGGGCAGAACAGGCAGATCAGAAACACACTGCTGAGGGGAGCAGCGGGCGAGGCAGGAGAGGTCTGCCGCACCATGTGGGATTCTCCCTGGCTGGGTGTCGAACCCGCATCGAACGCTGCTGACAGCTCCACAGTGCAGCGCTCAACCGCTGTGCCACCAGGGAGGCCCTGTAATTTACTATTCTAATACAGAGTACTATATGGTAAAGTTGATATATAAGAACTTAAGAGGTCACTAAATTTAGTAGCTTTTGATTCCTAAAAATTCTGATAATGTTCACTTTTTAAAATCAAAACATAGCAGCTTGCACAAGTGGTGGGTATAAAATGGTGACGTATGGAAGACAGCACATCAATGCTTTTCAATTTAGAGAAATTCAAGGCCAAAGGTCAAGTGAAAACAGGCAAGATGTCTCCAGTATACTCTTGCGATTACACTGGTAACCCTGCTCTATCCACCTAGATTGAAGCTCTTAAAGATGATCCCTATTGATTAAAGAATTGATTTTGAATTAAATGTTCATACTGTCATACAGGAGAGAAGATATCTATTGAGAATGAAGCAAAAGTGGTAAGTTGTCTTTCTGTCTTGGTCTCAGTACCATGAGCTATTCCTGATTGCTTTCTCTCAAAGTAAAATTGATGTCCTTGAAACAAATGTGAATTTTGAATTATGACTCTTGAAATATCTAATAAGTTTTTTTAAAATAATTTACTTTATCATTTACATTATATGCATTCCAAACCCCCCAAACCACATGAGCTTGATGTCTATGTTATATAGGGAACACAGAGATAATATATTTTCTATTGTTTTTCTCATTACTTTTAGTACATTTCTATGGTCCTGTGGTGTTTTATACATTTTAAATCATGCATGTTTTGAAAGGGATACCAACATGATATGGAGAATTATAAGCTCTTTTGAGAATGGGTATTAATAATTTGTAGCACCTAATATTGTGCCTTTGCATAATAGGAGATCAATACAGTTCAGCATTTAGTTCAATAGCTATTTATTTGAACTTCTATAATATTACAGATGATATGTAATGTTATGAAGAAAAAAAAATAAGAGACAGTTACCGCCTCAAGGCACTAGAAAGAGTAACCTATAGGTAGGCACAAGGATAAGAAAACATGGAAATTTCATATAAAGGAAAACTAACTGGAATCCTGACCTGATCAATGTGTAGGTTTTTCTTGGGCATCTAGAGAACACGCACTTTCACTCAAGCCCAACATTACAGATTTTTAAAGATACTTAGTCTGCCTCATTTTCATGTTTTTTTTTATATATTGTTTCAGGCCTTTCTTATGTGTCTCTAACATTCTCAGTGCTTTTTTCTTTCCATGGCTCATTGCTTTACGTTTTGCTTCCATTCTTAGAAAGCAATCAAGTAAATCAGTAATATAACTAGAGTCTCTGAGCTCCCATGAAATCTAAAGCCCACCTCTCTCCATTCCTCATGTGACAGATGCAGCATCAGTGACCCAGAAATATTAAGCGACTTTTCCAAAGTCACATATGTTAAAGGGTAAAATAAAGACAAAACACTTTTAACACTAAGCTCAGACTTCTGGGAACTCTACTAATTTACTTCCAAGTGGTGGCAAGACTAGTAAGAACATAGTTCCAAAGGTAAAAGTTAGAACTTTAAGTACTGAATTTGGAAAGTATTCACTGTTTCAGTTTCAAACATTTAGAGCCAAGCCTCTAATACACAATGGTGGTTTCCATCAATAGATAAAAGACAGTAGACTACCATTTCCCCCCCTTTTCCTTTGTTCCCATTTTTACTTTTGATGTTCCTCCTCTTAGTAGGTTTTACTAGCTACAAACTGGAATAACTCCTGCTGGACTTCATTTCCAGCTTTTAAGTACTAGCTATAGGGCAGGTGATACTTCAAAGGGAGTCTGTCTACAAAGATATCAATCAACCTGAGAGAAAAGACTCACTCCAGAGAAAGGAAATTGTTCCTCTATAGAGTTTTCAACAAAACAGAACAAGTGGGTCTGAAGCTGAACACCCAACCTACATTAGTTTCATTTAGTTATCTCAGTGTTGAAATGGGAATAAATGAGAGTTGCATCTAAACTGTGAGGACTGAATGAATCCAACTGCAAAGTTTGAGTACAGCTTCTAAGCGATCTGGGAATAGAGATGACTTTCCATTTGAAGCAGATAGTCTGCCACCTAAGTGCTCTGAGAAGCAATATTAATTGATTTACTGCATTGGATCATACCCCTGCGTCCAAAGGAATCCGTGGAGGGAACTCACAATGAATTTGCAGTGTTGGATGAATTTGTATTATAAAAACACTTATTTTTTCACTAGTGTCTATGAATTCCGCATTTCCTCAACTATGGCAAGAAACCACTGCGCTGCTAGCAGTATTTGATCATTTTACCTGCCCAAATCACACATATTTCCATATCATATTGCAAGTATCTTGAAATATTACTATGTAATAACATTTGTGATGGGATCCTCAACTAGATCCTGCTATCTGATGAGTTAATAAAAAATAATATATTAATAGGGAAATTGTCCAGAGTTATTTTCTTAGTGTGCATGGACACTGTCTTAAACAACAAAATTTTCTCACAGTTTTGGAGGCTAGAAATCTGCATTCAAAATGCAAACAGAGTGGTTTTTAATTAAGTTTTCTTTCTGGCTTGTGAATGTATACCTACTCTTTGGGTCCCCACATGTAAGCATGTGTGTGTGTGTGTGTGTGTGTGTGTGTGTGTGTGTGTGTGTGTATATGAGAGGGAGGGGAAGAAGCCTATATTTCTCTTCTTAGGATGATACTAATCATATTAGATTGAGACCCTATCCTTATAACATCATTTACCTTTAATTAACTCTTAGAGACACTTTTTCTAAATACACAAAGGATACTAAAACTTTAACACACACAAGAATTGGTGGAGGGAAGCAACTGATTCCATAGCATAAAATAGTAAGTGGAGTTTCCAGAACTAGATTTTTAAGTCTCTTAGAGTTTAGAACTCTTGTCATTAACTGCTCCAGCAGATCCTTTTCAAGGGGCTCTTGGGTAACTTATCTTTATGGGAACTCAAGGGATGTACAAACTCCAGTGATGATATGAAGGTTTATAGCCCTGAACCACATGACAGGGCTAAATTAGTGATTTTCATTCAATTCCAATTTTGTCTAGCCCTCCCTGGGAATAGTTGTCGATGTTTGACATAATTTTTGGTTGTCAAAAGTTGAAAGGACAGTGCTACCAGCATCAACTGAGTAGAGACTGCAAACATATCCTATATCGCCCTGGGTAGCCCTCCCTCAAAAGAATTAGCTAGCCCCAGAAATCACTAGTGCCAAGGATGTAAACCCTGAGACTGATCCCCTTTACTTCATACACTCTTTGCTCAGATATTAGTGATATTTTGAACTCTGCCTGATGAAAATGAGGCTGAGTCAAGATCAGAATAGCCTCACCATATGGAGGATATTTGGCTACACAACAATTGAGCACTGGGTGATTCCACATTGGAGGATTCAAGTGAAGGACACACTAGTGTTAAGTAATGAAGGGAGAACAATTAACAGTGAACTCACCAGACTGAGCTGCTTCAAAAGTTTACAACATTCATAAGGATTTTCCATGAAAAATATATGTAATTTATAATATATAATTATACATTTCCAACTGTCATGAGTCTAATACTTTTAGATGCCCTGGTAGTCATCTGAAATTGTTTTCCTTCATCACTCAGTCTTATTTTCATGAACCTTTCTCCAGAACATCCAAATTACAATATTTTGTGAAAGTGAATGAAAGCATGTTCTATTTACCTTTCATGCTAACCGGTATAATTCAGAATTAACTACTATTGTTTATGGCTTTAGAAGGAAAATAATTAGGCAATTGAATTATATATATATATTCTTTAGTTTACTGAACGTGCACAGTATTTTACTTTTACAAGGACAATTAGTATTTAGAGTGTAGTTCCTTCCTTAATTGTAATATCCTGAAGAGAAGGAACCTGGTCTTTCTCATCCTTCAAGTAAATTCTCACAGTTATAAATAAGCACAACTCTGAGTAAATGCTGTTTGAAATATAATCAAAAAAATAAACGCTACTTATTCTCTGTTCAGTACTTTTTATCCATAATAAAGATGAGGCAATGATTTACATGCATTTGGCATAAGAATTGAGTCTAATCCTCCAGAGTATACCTTGGAGCTCATCAGTATAAATGCATTCTGGAATACTAAAAGAACATATCTCTATTAAATTAATGAATTTCAATAATTTTTATAATGTGTCAACTTCACTGTTAGTATTAATAAATATGTTGCCGTAGTTGCCAGAATGGCAGATTTTGTTTATAAAAATTTCTCTATTTATGAAGAATTTAAAAAATGGAATACAAATTTAAATATTTTCAATGACTGAGTTATAAAAATATTATTTTCTCTAGCAAAATATATTTAGGAAGGTATATCTGAATATATTTCTGAAGATGTAAAATGAAACTTTTAAAAATATGTAGGACCTATAAAGTTCTTAAAATGACAAGTAAGTTGGCGTACTTTATTTATACGTTGCCTCTTTTTTATTTTACATAAATTATCTTCAAAGACTACAAGAAAAGCTGATTGCTAATGTAAATAATGTTACCATTTCTTATATCTCAAGTATAGAAGACAGCTGTAATCATAAAACAGAAACTGTCTCTTAAAACCCTTAGGAATCCATGTTGTGTATATTATTTTTCCTCCTTTGGCAGTCATTATTTCTTTCTGAATCAAGAGTCAAGATTTCATGTTGCTAGCACAACATGTACCTGATAAATCAGGAGTTAATATGTGTTTCATTATAATTGGATTACATCTTCAATCAGAGGAGAATCATTTTTGAATAATGGATCAATTATTGGCATGTTTGAGTGGACATACTGAATAAAACTGAGTATTAAAATATTCAGGTAACTTAATTATTAAACAGCTGGTTAAGTGGTAAATCATTTATGTCAAAAGACAAAACCTGAGGTAAAAAGCATATGCAAATACAAGAATATGGGCAGACCTTACAATTTATTTTAAGAACTATCTTAAAACAATCCACCTTTTCTATGAAGCAGAGTCTTTTAAAAAAAGTAAATGCTACTGACTTAACTGGGTGGTGTACTTTTTCAGGGTAAAGAATATGAAGTGACAGAATAAAGCATAAGAGGCAAAAGAAGATTCTTCTTTGCTGCTGTAGCTTTGATTTTAAGGTAAGTTGCAAGGTATACTCTGGAGGAACAGACTGAATTCATATGCCAATAATGCCGTTCCTTATTTTCTGCTTCCAATTAGTCAAAATATGTCACTTGAATATTGAACTGCCCATCTTTCAGGTTCTCTTCTCTGGACTCTTTATACTACTAGACAGATACTATTTCAGAAAAGTAGCAGCAGAAAATACCATGGGCTCCCTGATATTGGCCTCTGGAGGAAGAGAGGTGGTGATAGCAAATATCTTTTAAAGTATTAAGAATCCAAAGATTTCTGACTGCCATGATGGTAATATAAAAGATACTTGCCAGAGGCTTACAGATGTGATAAGAGATCAATTTGAATATGCTGTCTTTTTTTTTCTGAACAGCAGCTATTTTTCCTCAATGCAAAGTATCTAATATAAGATTAGGATATCTATAAGTAAAATACTTGTCTAGTAATATGAAAGAGCTTAAACCTACCACAGAGAAAATTGAAACACCCAACAAACACAACACGGTTTTTCTCATAAAAACTAAAATGCTTTGGCCTGCTGGTGGTGCAGCAGTTAAGCGCTGTGCTGCAGCAGCGACCCAACTTCGATGCCCTGCGGGGGGAGACTCCCACATGACGTGGCAGACCTCTCCTGCCTCGCCCCCTGCTCCCCTCAGCAGTGTGTTTCCGTCGATCTGCCTGTTATGCATCCCAGTTTTTCTCTGGTGAACCCTCTTGCCGCCCCACGCCTCTGGCCTGTACCCCAGCTTGCATGCATAAATAAATAAATCTTTAAAAAAAAACTAATATACTTAATGTGAATTGATTATTTTTATAGGTAGTATATCGACTTATTTAACAAATGGGGAAAAATGGCCAAATTTTTACCTGTGGGTAAGTTTGGATTAAAATACCTTTAACAGTACATTCTTTGGCCCTCTCGTGAAATATTGTCTAAATATCAAATGTTTGAAAGTTTGTAGGAAGAATATTTCACAATATTCATACCTGAATGTTCTTTCCCTGTGGATATTTAACATAACACTTTAAGCACAACTCTCAGAATGTCTTTAGAAGACAAACTATATTTTTATTTAAAATATGTTACATGAACTCATTGATCTAAAGGTTTAAAACTCATCATTCAATTGCACATATATGTATGTTCAGCAGAGTTCTTGCATGCACACACCCACAAATACAAACATCCAGCCACTGAGAATATATGTACATAAATAAAATGGGCATATGTAAGAATTTCAAAATGTTACAGGTTATTATAATCCAGTTCATAAGCAAGTAAGTGGTCTATGAATTTTGGATAATTTCAAGATGATGCTTAAATGGACAATTCAACAATAATAATTGGGGATTTTAATATATCAGCCTCATTAATTATAGAATAACTGTAGAGAAAGTCAGCAGAGATATAAAGGACTTGAATAAAATAAAAAAAACTTGGCCTAACTGGCATAGAACACCTTACTTAACGAATACCTAATACACTTTCTTTTCAAAACACATAAAACACTCTCCAGGATATATCATTCACTGGATCATAAAATTAGTCAAAAATTTTTCAAAAGATTAAAATAATACAAACTATGTTCTCTGAACAACAACAATGGAGATCAATCACATATTTGAAAATTAAATTACACATTTATAATAAACCTATAGGTAAAGGGCAAAAAATCAAAGGAGAATTAGAAAAGATTCTGAACAAAATGCAAACAAAAAATGTTATCAAAACTGCACACAGCTAAAATCGTAGTCGGTGGCAATACAGAGTTGTAAGATCTATAATAGAAAGGATGAAAGATCTCAAATCAATTACTTAAACTCTTCATATAACTGCACTTAGAAAAAAACTAAATCTAAAGAGGAATAGTAAAAGGGGTAGTAAAAATCAGAATAAAAACAGAAAAGTCAATGCAATCAAAAGATGAGTCATGCTATATAAACAATATTGACAAATCTTTAGGTACACTGACAAAGAAAATAAGAGATAACACTGACATTTCAAAACTTAGAAATAAAGAAGGGGACACTGCTACTGACCCTATAGTAAAAAAAACAATTTTAAGAGAATTCTGAGAACAAATTTATGCCTTCATATGATAAATCAGATGAATGGACAAATCACTAATATGGCAAAAAAAAAAAACCTGAAATGTTTATATATATACATATTACAAATGTTTATACATATACATATTACATATACATGGTCTTCTAAGATTTTATGACAATTGAAGTGAGACAGACATAAAGTGTATCATTCCATTTTTCTCAGTGAAATGCACAGAAGTGGCAAATGATTAGAGATGGAGAACAGATCAGCAGTTGCCTGTTAGAGTGAGGAATGAATGCAATGGGTTCAAAAGAGTTTGGAGCAGCTGCAGAAATATTCTAAAACTTGTCTTTGAATCACTTTTACCTGTCCTTCATAGAGCAAAACTTTAAAAAAGATTCTTAAAAAAATTCAACTTACTGCATTTTTTTTAGATTAATACTTCACACAGTATATCTAAAAACTCTGCTAAAAACAGAGGTCACAGAATCTCCTTACCTTTTCCTTGAAATTTTATAATTCTATAAATTTGATTTTATAGCTATGATCTATTTTGTGTTAATTTTGTTTAAGGTGTGAAATATGGACTGATTTTTCCTTTTTATTTTTTTACCCTAATTTTCTTTACAGCTTTGTTTAAAAATCAGTTGACTTTATTCATGTGGGCCTATTTCTTCACTCTCTGTTGCTCCATTTCACTGATCTATAACCATACAGTTTCTTGTTTTTGTTTTTTTTTTTTAAGATTTTTTATTCACTTATTTTTGTGTAGAAGAACTGTGGTTCTAGAGGCTAGAGGCTAGAGGTGCAGGGGATGAGAGGATTCGCCAGAGACAAAGTGGGCAGCAGAACAGGTGGACCTACTGAAATACACTGTTAAGGGGAGCAGTGGGAAAGACAGAAGAGGTCTTCTGCACAACGTGGGTTAGCTCCCTGTCAGGGCTCTAATTCAGACCATAGTGGAGTGCTGTGACTTAACCTCTTACCACTAGGGAGGACCTTGGTTCTTAACTGTTAATGTTACATTTTCTTGATTATCTAGCTTCACGGTGAGTCTTGAACTCATGTAGTGTGAGTTTGCCAACTATGTTCTTTTTTAGCATTGTTTTGACAATTGTAGTTTATATTTCCAAATACATTTTATTCTCAGATTAGTAAAATGGACAAAAATCTTGCTAAGGTTTTGACTGGGATTATGTTAATCTTGTATATTAAATTGAATACAGCTGATACAATACCAATATTGAACCATTCAATATAATTTATACACTGATGATGGGAATTTTAAATTGTACAGTTGCACAGGAAACAGTTAACAGTTCTTCAAAATATTACAATAAGTTAGTTAATGCTCCAGTATTTCAACTCTTAGGTCTATATAACACACACATACACACACACACACACACACACACACACACACACACACACACAAGCTTGTTATACATGAATTTATAACAGCGTTATTTACAGTAGTCCAAAAGTGAAAATAACTTAATGCTCATCAGTTAGTGGATGGATAAATAAAATGAGACATTACAATAAATCATTATGTATGGATAGTATCTAGCAAAAAAAAGGATAAATTACTGAGACATGCTGCAACATGGATGATCCTGGAAAATATACCAACTGAAAGAAGACATTTAAAAGATAATACATTACATAAAATGTCCAGAATTGGCAAATCTATAGAAACAGAAGTACATTAGTGGTTGCTGAGGGCAGGAACACTGAGAGTAAATGGTGAGTGACTGCTAATAGATAAAGATCTTTTTGTCTTGATGAAAATGTTCTAAAATGTTTTGTGATGACTGTTGCACAACTCTGAACACATTAAAAACTATATCATACACTCTAAGTGACTGAATTTTTACTATATAAATTACATTTTAATAAATCTGTTTATAAAGAACTGTGAATTTTTATACAGCTTCTCATACCCATTTAAAACTGGAAACAGCCCAGAGATCTAGAATAGGTATGTAGATAGGCAAATCAGAGTACATCCATAAAATGGAATGCAGTCAGCAACAAAAAAGAATAAATTACTGATTTCAGCAACAAAATGGATACCTTTTAAATACATTTTGGTAAATGAAAGGAGCCAAAACCAAAAAGCATATTTTAAAATTTCAATTGTATGACATTCTGGTAAAGGCATATTCCCTCTCCTCTCCTCTAAGTGTGAACTTGATTCAGTGACTCATTTTAACAAAGTATGAAAATGGAAAATAGTAATGTTACAGTAGAGAAATCTGACAGATGTCACATTAGCCAAGTGATCCAAGTGAATATCCTATAAAGTCTGATAAGACATTTTGAGGACTCTTCCCCTCTGTAGTATTTTTTCAAAAACATGTAATCCCAGTCTAATCATAAGACTATATCAGACAAGCCCTAATCTATAAAACTTCTTACCATTTTTTTTCCAAATAAATTTCAATGTCAAGAAAGACAAGAAAAACCCAAAAAGCTGTCACAGATAAAAGGAGATTAAAGAAATCTGATGCCTAAACTCAATGTGATATTTTACACAGTATCCTTAAAAGGAAAAAGAGCATTTAGCAAAAAAAAAAAATAAAATAAAAAGGTGAAATATATAGTTTTACGTAACACAGTTATGTGTCACTTAGTGATGGGGCTGGGTTCTGAGAAATCTGTTCTCAAGCAATTTCGTTGTGTGACCATTCTAGAGTGTAAATTACAAAAACCAAGATGGTATAGGGTACTAGTGACTTGGGTATACAGTATGGACTACTGGAACCACCATTGTAATCGCAATTGGTTATCAACCCAAATGTGGTTAAGGGATGTATAAATGTAGTACTTCACCAGTGCTACTATTGATATATGAATTGTGATTATATGTTTTCATAATTGTGTGAACCCCAGTGAAAGGTTTATGTAAATTATCTTTGCAATTCTACAGTGAAGATAAAATTATTTAAAGCTAAAATAATTTAAAACAAAATAATGTAGAGTCTAGATCTGTTTTTATTCTGTCTTAAAAAAAACTCATTTTATTTTGATAATTTAGGTAAATTATATAATTTTTAAGATTTATTTTTATTTATTTATACATAAAAGAGCGGGGGTATACCAGAGTTGCAGGGGTGGGAGGATTCACCAGAGACAGAGTGGGGAGCAGAACAGGAGGATCTACTGAAATACACTGCTGAATGAGCAGTGGGTGAGACAGAAGTAGTCTGCTGCACCATGTGGGTTAGCTCCCTGGCCTGGGATCCAACTCTTGCTGCAGTGGCTGCATATAGCTTGATAGCACTGAGACTTTAACTCCTGTGCCATCACAGAAGCACAAATTATATAAATTTATACCAGATTTTTCAATCAATTAAATTAGGAGTGAAGGATGATAAATATAATTTAAAATCTACTGAATACACTTTATCATTCTTATAACTTTTACTTAAGATTTTGATATTCTACAAGTAAAATTTCCATTGGTTATAAATTAATATATTTATTTCATAATTATTTATAATAATTGGATTATCTATATTGAAATTGAATTGTTTCAACTACTTGCACATCTTGATTTTTCCAAAAAATTCAACTTATATTTCATGAAAATATACTGTTTTATATTCACAGTTCACATTTATATTTTTTAAATAGCTTATAATTGAGCGAAACAATTACTATAAGGATTACTGGCAAGACAGATGATTGCAGGTAAGAAAATTACTTCAATGGGATTGAAAGGACACATTACAAAATGATTTACTAGAAGACAGGGGTCATTGTGTAAAGACCGTGACTCGGTATAGTCATCTGAGAAAGAAAAACATCAGTTAATTCACTGAATCATTTAGGTGGATGTAAGTTAAGAGACTGGACCACATTTTTATAATAAAAAATATGCAACACAGACGCCTACTTGAAATAATTATTTAATTGATCCTTCTCATAGAAGAGACTTGAGTTCTCTTCTCACAAATAACTACTGTAATCAATTTGATAGGTTCCTCTAAACATTTTCAATACACAACACGCATGTCTTTATTACTTTTTATGTAAACAGTATCCTATATTATATTTATTATTTTTTAAAAATGTATACATTTTAATAAACTTGTTACGGAAGAGTTTTATTTTTTGTGCTAAATTTATGCTAAATAAATATTTGTTTGCATCCAATTTTTTTTTACAATAATCCGGGCAAAAATGGTGAGGGTTCATTCTAATGAGGTACTTAAGTCTTTGCCTGCCTTGGTAAAAATACAATTTAATCTATTCTATGCATGAGGAGGAGAATTTAGCATTAACATTCTCGATAAATCTGTGCTTCTAACACACCAGGGAAGTCTCTTGAAAACCTAAAAACAAATTAAAGGCACTGAAAATAATAAAAAGCAGCACTTATGATGTACTTAAAGTCTATCAAACACTGAACCAGATCCAGACCTGAACCTAGGTGCATCATTTTCTTCCTTATTCTTCACCACAACCCAATGAGATAGGCACTGTTTTATTTCCTCTTAAGTGTGATGGAAATTAGATTTGGAAAATTAGGTAAATTAATATCACACATAAAATAATTGATACGATTGAGGAATATCATTTTAAATTGTGTACTCTGAACTACTATACAATATCTTCTCTGATTTTAAGTTTTGTGGAGGAAATCACTGAAGAAATTTTCTTGATTTCGACTCATGACAGTTAACTGATCATATATATTATTTTCATAATTAAACAAGAAGAGAAAAATGAGTAATATTGATGGTGATATATCAAAGTAATTGAGATGATTTCCAAGAAAATTCACTTAAACATATTCAAAAGAAAAATTTGATCTTCTCTTAAAAATAATTGCTTTTTTGAGATAAAACCTTTGCATATGTGACAATCTTCTTTATTCTATCAATTTTCAAAAAAGTTGCACTTAGGTGATGTAAGAAGTGCTGAAGTGGCTGTGGCAGTAAATCAGCTTTGCATCATGTACTGTGTATTTCAAGGTGATGAATTAAAGGCTGAGAAATCATGCTGATCACTGGATATCACCAAAGATAGGTGAGGGTCGGCCCAGAGTCATCTAAATATCCTTGAACATTAATCAATGCAAATATCTTAGGTATGAAGTTAAAAAGAATGTCATTGATTGTAAATAACCACTATCGTATACAGTGACTTTAAATTTATCAACAGGGAAGATAAAGTAAAATGAATTAATATCTGAGAAACATCACTGTAATATACTACTATTAACTGACTATGGTTTACTCCCCTATTTTTTTAAGATTTATTTATTTATGCATATAAGCTGGGGTACAGGCCAGAGGTCTGGGGTGGTGAGAGGACTCACCAGAGAGAGAGTGGGGAGCAGAACAGGCAGATCAATGGAAATACACTGTTGAGGGGAGCAGCGGGTAAGGTAGGAGAGGTCTGCTGCGCCATGTGGGAATCTCCCCGACAGCTCCATAGCACAGCACCTAACCGCTGTGCCAGCAGGGAGGCCTACTCCACTATTTTTAAATATGGAAAAATTTAGGGTCAGGCAGTATACATACACAATAGATGTAATACCCAAATATGTTGAATCTTTCAATTTTTTGAAACTTGAGATGTCATTTACATATAGCACAGATTATAAATGAAATGTTCAATTATTTTTAACAAAAATATTTGCATGTATGTAATCACCATCACAATCAACATATGGAATATTTCAATTAACTTACAAAGATTCATTGGGCCCTTATGTATTCAATCTACCCACCCTATCCCGCTCCCTCACCACCAACACTGTCAACTCTGGTCTCAGTTGATCACTATTCTGATTGCTATCAAATTAGTTTTGTATTTTCTATGAACACTTAACATAAATTGAGTCATTTAGTGTTAATTCTTTTGTGTCTGAGTTTTTTTACCCCCCTTAATACTTTGGAGATTAATCCATGTTTCAAGCTTCAGTAGCTTTTTCTTTTTTAAAAAAATGCTGTGCATTTTTCCAGTCCGTAAAGCTAACATGATTTCTTTATCCATTCTTTTGTCAATGAACATCTGGGTCGTTTTCAGTTTAGATTTATTAAGACTAATGCTGCTGTATTCCTTCTTCTGAAAGCCTTTTTGTGTATACATATTTTTATTTCTTTTGGCTAAATAACTAGGGGCAAAATTTCTGGACAACATCATAAATGTATGTTTAAGTTTTTTTCTTTTAATTTTATGCACACAAGCTGGGGTACAAGTCAGAGGCGTGGGGCAGCGAGAGGGTTCACCAGAGACATAGCGGGGAGCAGAACAGGCAGATTGATGGAAATACACTGCTTAGGGGAGCAGCAGGTGAGGCAGGAGAGGTCTGCCATACCATGTGGGAATCTCCCCAGTGGGGCGTTGAACCTGTGTTACCGCCTCCACCGACAGGTCCACAGCACAGCACCGCTGCTGACAGGTCCACAGTGCAGTGCTTTAACCAGCTGCGCCACCAGGGAGTCCCAAATGTATGTTTAAGTTTTAAAGAAACAAGGGCCATGTCACTGCAAATTGCATGTGTTTTACCTTCTTTGAATGCTGAATAGGAATTAGAGGGTATCATACTCAGAGAAATAAGCCAGAAAGAAAGAGAAAAACATCTAATGGTTTCACTTACAACAGGA
>PVIJ01017522.1:0-29129 GCA_004024925.1 Scalopus aquaticus | reverse complement strand
CCGTGGGTTTCTCATATATGGCTTTTATTATGTTGAGGTATGTTCCTTCTATCCCAAGGATTTCAAGGGCTTTTATCATAAATGGGTGTTGCACTTTGTCAAATGCTTTCTCAGCGTCTATTGATATGATCATATGGTCTTTATTTTTCTTTTTGTTGATGTGTTGGATTACATTGATTGATTTTTGGATGTTGAACCACCTTTTGTCCCTGGAATAAATCCCACTTGGTCGTGGTGTATTATCAAATGGATGTATTGTTGGATCCTATTGGCCAAGATTTTGTTGAATATTTTTGCATCAGTATTCATTAGGGAGATTGGTCTGTAGTTTTCTTTTTTTGTATTGTCATTGTCTGGTTTTGGTATTAGAGTAATATTTGCTTCATAGAATGTGTTTGGTAGTACTCCATCGTTCTTGATTTTTTGAAAGAGTTTGTGTTATATAGGGACTGTTTCCTTTTTGAATGTTTGGTAGAATTCATTTGTGAAACCATCTGGTTCTGGGCTTTTGCTTTTGGGGAGGTTTTTAATTACTGTTTCAATTTCACTACTTGTGATTGGTCTGTTTACATGTTCTATATCTTCTTTGTCTAGTTTTGGGTGATTGTATAGTTTTAGGAATTTGTCCATATCCTCTAGGTTGTTATACTTGTTTCCTTATAGCTGTTTATAGTAATCTCTGATTATTTTTTTTATTTTTGCTGTATCCATTGTGATTTCTCCTTTTTCATTTATGATCCTATTTATTTGTGTTTTCTCTCATTTTTTCTTTGTTAGCCTGGCTAGTGGTTTGTCTATTTTGTTTATTTTTTCAAAGAACCAGCTTTTGGTTTCGTTAATCTTCTGGATTGTTTTTTTTATTTCCATTTCATTTATTTCTACTTTGATTTTTATTATTTCCTTTCTTAAACTGTCTTTTGGGGTTTTTTGTTGTTCATTTTCTAGTTCTTTGAGATGTGAGATTAAATTGTCTCTTTGGGTTGTTTCTTGTTTCTTGATGTGAGCTTGTAATGCTATATATTTTCCTTATTACTGCTTTTGCTGTGTCCCAGACGTTCTGGAAAGTTGTGTCCTCATTGTCATTCAGTTCTAGATATTTTTTAATTTCTTCTTTGATCTCTTCGTTGATCCATTGGTTTTCCAGTAATGTGGGTTTCATTCTCCATGAGGTAAGGAGGTTTATTTTTTCCTTTTTATGATTTATTTCCAGTTTGACTCCTTTATGATCAGAGAAGAAGGCTGGTATGATTTTGATCTTAGTGTATCTATTGAGGTTTGTTTTTTGGCCTAATATGTGATTGATCCTGGAGTATGTTCCTTGTGCACTTGAGAAAAATGTGTATTCAATTTTTCGGGGGTGAAGTGATTGATAGATATCTGTTAATCCCTTGTGGTCTAGGTCCTTATTTAGAGCTTTAATTCCTTGGTTACTTTTTTTCTTCTTGATCTGTCCAATAGAGAAAGTGGGTTGTTGAAGTCTCCTACTATGTATGTATTTTCTTTAATGTCTGTTTTCAGGGATGATAACAATTGTCTGATATATTTTGGTGCTCCTTCATTTGGGGAGTATATGTTGATGATTGTTATATCCTCCTGTTTTTTTGTCCCCTTTATCATGATGTAGTGACCAGCTTTGTCTTTTTTTACCTTCTTAAGTTTGAAGTCTATTTTATCTGATATGAGTATAGCTTTCCTGCCTTCTTTCTTGGTCCATTTGCTTGTAGGATTGTTTTCCATCCTTTAACTACTAATCTCTCTTTATCTTTCGCAATTAAATGTGGTTCTTGTAGACAGCAGAAGGTTGGGTTCTGTTTTTTGATCCATCTTGCTATGATGTGTCTTTTAATTTGTGTGTTTAGTCCATTTACATTTAGAGTTAATATTGATACATTGTCATCCATATTTTGTTTGTTTATTTGTTTACCCTGTTGTGGATCTATTTCTTACCTGGTCTTTCTTCTGTTGGTTTTGTCTTCATGACTTCTTCTAGTCTTCTTTGGAATGGGGATTTAGTAGTGATGAATTTCTGTAGTTTCTATTTGTTGGAGAAGGTCCATATTTTTTTCTTCATAGAGGAATGAGAGCTTTGCAGGGTAGAGTATTCTTGGTTGACATTTGTTGGCATGTAGTGTGTTATATATGTCCCTCCAATCTCTTCTTGCCTGTAGTGTTTCTTCAGAGAAATCTGATGTCAGCCTGATTGGCTTTCCTTTATAGATTATTTGTTTCTTTGCCCTCATCATTTTCAGTATATTTTCCTTGTCTTGAATTCTCGATAGTTTTACTATCATGTATCAGCTGTTTTTTTTTCTTTCATTGTAATAATATAGAGATCGTCTGGCTTCCTGTATGTCAATTTTTGTTTCCTTTTTCATGTTTTGGAAGTTCTCTTCAATTATCTCCTTGAGAAGTTTCTCTGTTCTTTTGTCTCTCTCTTCTCCTTCTGTGATTCCTATGATTCTGATGTTTCCTTTTTTCATGGTGTCAGATAGTTCTCAAAGCTTTCCTCATTCTTTTTCCTTTGTTTTTCTCTTTCCTTTTCTGCCTTGATTCTGTTAGTGTCTTCATCTTCCCGAGTGCTTATTCTTCCCTGTATATCTTTTAATTCACTTTTCTGGCTTTCCCTGGATTTCTTTAGCTCCTCTACTAATGTTTTTAAATCTTCCGTTTACTTTAATTTCTTCTTTATGGATTCATTCTCATTCTTCAGCTCTTTTAAATCTTCCAGTTCCTTCAATTTCTTCTTTATGGATTCATTCTCATTCCTCAGTTCTTTGTTCTTTTCATTTAATTCTATCAATTTTTTTTGTGATTGCTATTTTGAAGTCTTTATCTGTTAGGTGGATGTAATCTTCTATGTCCATATTAATGGGTTCTGGAGAGGGATTTTTTTTGGTGGTGTATTGTTTTGAGGGTCATTTGTGACTTTTTTCTTTCCCGATGTTGGTTTTCTGCTTTGCTCTGTTCGTAGCTTTCCGCTGGTACTGGCGGGCATGACTCCTGGTTTTACTTGCTCAGGAGTATTTGTGGTTCCCTAGTGTCTGAGTTGTCTTGACTGTGGCTGGGTATCTTCTGGATTTTCTTATTTTTCTTTATTGAATTTTTGTGTTTCTCGTGGCGTGTCTCCCGTGTGTTTCCAGTTCCGATTTGAATTAGGGAAGATGAAGGGGTGGTTTGTGGTAAAAAAGAAAGAAAAGAGAAAAGAGAAAAAGAAAGGAAAAGCAAAAACAAACAGGGAGAGGAAATAAAAGGGGAATGAAGATGAAGAAAAGTAGGAATGAAAGACCAAGAGAAAAAGGTAGGTTAAAAGTTAAAAAAAATAATTGGATAATAATAATAATAATAATAATAATAATAATAATAATAATAATAATATAGTAAAAAAATAAAAAAATAATAATAAAAACATAAAGTATTGGGGAGATGTGAATTTGCAGTTCTGTAGTCCTTTTACTCTTAGGTTCTGGGGTTTCTGGTTGGGTCCCCTGCTGGGGTTCAGCCCCTCCTTTCCAGTGATAGATGTTGTTGTCTTGCTGTTGCTGCTGTCATTAGTCCTTGCTGGGAGTCTTTCTATTCTTTCTCCCCTCCCCGCCCTTTTTTTCCCCCCTTTCCTCCAATGTTTGCCTGGGGCTATTCCTGCCCCTGGGGTTATATCTGGTGGGGAGGGGTTGGGAGCTCCTGGTCTTAGTTCCTTTTCTGCTGCTTGGGGCCTGCTACTCCATGAAGGGGTGCAGGGGTGGAGGGTGTGGGTGGTTGTTGATCAGTGTGTCACCTCCTCTAGTTTCTAGGGTGCCAGTGTGCGGCCACCTAGAAGTTGGGAGTGTGGCAAGTGTTGGGCCATGTTCACCACCTGCTGAGGTCTTTTTTTGTTCGTTTGTTTTTTGCTGCCCTCCGGGTGCCAAGATGCTGACACTTTGCAGGGGAGGGTGTGGTCAGAGATATTTTCAGCAGGAGATAGTTTCAGCAACAGGTATGGGAGGGGTTTTGGGTATTGTCAGTCAATAGTCCTTAAATGCCATCCCTCATCAGCTTGGGATCAATTTGCAGTCTATAGCCCAGAGTGTTTGAGGTGGTCTCCGTGGGAGGTAAACCAGCCTAACCAGCTTTTCTGGCTAATTTATCACCTAGCAACCAGTGGGGGATGTTTCTTGCTTGGACTTTCTCCCCTTTAAGATGTTACCTAGTCCCAGGTGGGGGATGGGAGGCAGTGACCCTCCTGCTTTCCTGCTCCTTAGGGCTGCCAAGCAGGGTAGAGAGGGGGGTCGTGGCGGGGGGGCAGTGGGGGTCGCGCTCCCAGTCAGCTGGCACAGAACTGAGCACACACACACACAAACACATTGCCTGACTTGCGTGGGCAAATCAGAACAGGGTTGGTGGTCGGTTGTACCAATGTCAATGTTCAGTTTGTAATAGTGTTTTTGCAAGATGTTATCACTGGGAAAACTGAGAGCATTTGAAAGTTGTTATTTGTGACAACTGAATATTAATCTACAAAGATTTCAAAAGGAAATTTTATTGAAAACAGTAATGCATAAAATATGTCATGCAGCATTAGTACTTTCCATATAATTAAGTTCTGTTGTTTGATGATTGTTAGCTTTCTTATAGTTGTAATTAGAAAATTGTCCCTTTCTTGTTCATACTCTTACTATTCTTAACAAGTAGTTAAACATTCAAAATATAGCTGAGATCTTTTCTTGTTTTTCACTCCTATTTTGTTTACTTTTTAGTAGTTTTTAAAAGATTTATTTTTATTTATACATAAAAAAACTGGGGTGTAGACCAGAGGTGCGGGGTGGTGAGAGGATTCACCAGCGAGAGTGGGGAGCAGAACAGGTGGATTTACTGAAATACACTGCTGAGGGGAGTAGCGAGTGAGACAGGAGAGGTCTGCTGTGCCATGTGGGTTAGCTCCCTGGCTGTGGGTCGAACTCATGCAGCAGTGGCTGATGATACGGAGTCATTGCCAAGGACTTCTGAGGACAGCACTGGTTGTTTCAGTGCATGATGAACTGACTTTATTTATATTCTTTAGGACAATAAGTGATGCTGTTAAAGATATTTTTATTTAAAAAGAACTGATTTATTCACGTTTTACTTTTAAAAATTTCT
Source organism: Scalopus aquaticus (assembly GCA_004024925.1). Lineage (NCBI taxonomy): Eukaryota > Metazoa > Chordata > Mammalia > Eulipotyphla > Talpidae > Scalopus > Scalopus aquaticus. Next base: position 24,017 of record PVIJ01017522.1, on the reverse strand, counting down.
CTAAATAAGGGAATTGCAATAATACCGTTCCTTATATCCTCTGTTTGTAACTTTGCCATCATCACTGTGCAAAGTCCTCCTTTTCATTCTCCAGTCATTCGGTTTTTTCATGTCTATCTCTGGCTCCCAGTCCTATACTCCATGTCTCACATCGGCTTTCTCTTTTATGTGTGAATGTAAAATGTGCGGTGTTCTGTGTGGTTTTCACATTTTTGTAAATGTTATTATGCTATACATCTTATAGCTTTTAAAATTGTGCAGTTGTTTGTAGGTTTCTATTATTCCCTATAAATTTGAGCGTGAGTCTGAATTTTGAAAATATTAAAGTAGAATTTTTATTACAATTACATTGAATTTTTAGGTTAATTTGATAAAAATTGAGCTCATGACTATGTTTTGTGCATGCCTAGTAAAGAAAAGTCTGAGTGAGAGAGAACTTGATACTTGGTAGTGTCTTTTTCCTTCCACTCTTATCATTTTAATAAGGGAACCCCGGTGGATGATGCTTTAGTATCCAAGTTTGAAACATTTTTACTGCCTTTTTTTCCCTGCATATTGCTTGTTGTACTTAAACTAACATATAGGTGGTTTTTATAATACTAATATGCAGATTCCTGTTATAATGCATGTAAATGTCCCATTATTATTGTATTGTGCATTTTCTTCTTTCTTTATGATTGATTTATGCATGCAAGTACTGGGGTGTAGGACAGAGGTGTGGGAGGTGAGAGGATTCACCAAAGACTGAGTGGGGAGTAGTACAGGCGGATCTAGTGAAGTACACTGCTGAGGGGAGCAGCAGCCGAAACAGCAGAGGTCTGCTGCACCATGTGGGTTAGCTCCCTGGCTGGGGATCAAAGTCATGCAGCAGTGGCTGGTGATAGTGTGATAGTGCTGACTTTAACCCCTGCACCACCAAGGAGGCCCCTGTGTTGTGAATTTTCAAGTATAGAATCTGCCAAAGTGTTTCAAATCCAATATGTACTTTCTGGAAGTTATGTGGATAAGCTTACTTGCATACAGGTGTCACTCAAGTAGTCCCAGGCAAATGGATTTGGATAGTTGACCTTCTTTGCCAGTGATGTATGCACAGTCTCAGTGCTGTGGTCTGAATTGTGTCTTCCAGTATTCATATGATGAATCCCTAATCCCTGCAATGACTCTGCTGGAGACAGGATCTTTAAAAGGGGATTAAAATTAAATGAAGTGATATGGGTGAAGCCTTGACCCTTTAGAAGTAGTTTCTGTATAAGAACTAGACAGCACACTCCAGTGCTCTCTCATCATGTGAGGACACAGTGAGAAGGCAGCTGTCTGCACCCCAGAAAGGGAGCCCCCACCAGTACCACACCATGCTGGCACCCTGACCTCAGGCTTCCAGTGTGCAGAACTATGCAAAAATAGTTTCTGTTGGGTGATACCCAGTCTGTGGTGTTTAGTTATGGCAGGTTGAGCTGTCTAAGACATTAAGCCTGGCATCCGAGTGACTGCCTTGTGGGATAACCTGAAGCAGATAGGGTCATGACTTGGCTGTCCATGAGCAGTCCTAAGCCTGTCTTTGTTCTAGGGCATTTGGGTGTTAGATGAAGTGAACGCACCATCGGGAGTCCCTTTCCATGATTGCTGACTCTTGTGAGCTACACGAAATGACAACTACTTTTCCCATCATGGCAGTACCTTTTCATGGGTAGGCTTTATGCATCATTCCCAGTCTTTCCTGATACTTAGCATATGGGATTATTTTGCTCTCTAATTCAATTAGGTGACCTGAGACCCTTTGTAAGCTAAGCTTCTGAAGTACAAAATAGCATGCATATACGTGTGTGTGTATATGTGTGTGTATATTTAGAACAGGGACCATTTCAGCAATCAGAGCCTCCTAGAATATCAATCAATTGCACTTGCATTATTTTTTTGTCATTTGTTATACATTTTTCCTTCAAGGGGATCTTTCACAGCTATCTGATGTTTTTGAGACCTCATTCTCAGATTGAATATATTAAATTTGTGGTAGATTTTTGGCCCTAAAGGTAACATGGGCATCGTTATAAGTATAAGAAATAATTTTTCTCTTCATTTAGCATTCTTTCATACCTACCTCAGTGCTTAAAATGTATTGAAAGAATGGATAAATATTTGTTATATTAAAAAAATATAAAAAATTCCTCTTTGTATCTAAATTAAGTCATGTGAGAATTTGGAACTTTCTGAAACAGATTTCTAAAGTACTTCTCAAAGAAAAATTATGACAAACTCTTCCAGACGGGTTCATGGAAACATCTGAGTTGCTGGGATAGAGACATTTACTAACAAAATAACTCATGTTTACACATTCTGAACATTTAGCCAACATAATGGGATATTGAAACAAGACAGGAGTTTCAGCACTGCTTTTGGCATTGTAAGTAAGGAGAGCAGTGAAACTTCCTGTGATAAACACCTTCAGAGTGTGACTTGTACAGATTAATGTCACGCCCCAAGCTCCTGTAGTGCTCCATTCCTTCCTGGGAAAAGGGCCCCTGCTGTGTGGTCTGAGCACCATGCTGGTCAAGTGCAGAATACTTCCTTTAACTTTCTTTTAAGCCTGTTAATGTCAGTAACTCTGACTCTGTATCCACTCAAATAAATTTGGTTGCTTAGAAAGAATCTTGATTACTGTAACAATGAGAGACTTGCTAATTTTCTGTTTAGTGAAGCAGAGAACCATTCTGGTTATTTCAATTTCCATTATTTAGCCAGGTTTGTCATTTAAACAATGGTTTGGAAACAGAATTGGAGAAATGCCCTTAGCCTCTCAGAAAATGTTCCACTGCAGCAATGTCATCTTTACGGTACTAACTGGGGATTATGGGGTTCTATGTTGTGAGTATTCTTACAAAAGACTTAGAAAATTATATACAATTTTACTTGACTATGCTTTCCTGGTAGTTTAGAACTACTAGAGAATACACTACACAGAAAGTACTCTGTCATTTTCTGTCACCTTTTCTACCCCTAGCAATCTTTCTCATCTCCCTTCCTATTTAGATAACAATAGATACTCAAGATTTTTATTTTTAAAAATCCAGTTCTCAATCATTAATTCTTTTATTGCTTGTGGGAATGCAAATGGCATAGCTCCCTTGAGAGACAGTTTGGTGGTTTCTTATAAAACTCACTATACTCTTAACATATGATCCAGCAAGCACACACCTTGGTATTTGCTCAAAGGATTTGAAAACTTACGTCCATTCAAAAGCTTGCATGTGGATGGTCATAGCAGCTTTGTTAATACTTGCCCATATTTGGAAACAACTGAGATGCCCTCCATTAAGTAAATGAATACATTAACTGGTACATGCTGATGATGGAGTATCATTCAGTTCTAAAAAGGAAATGAGTTATGAGGCCAGAAGAGGACATGGAAGAATCTTAAAGGTAGATTACTAAATGAAACAAGCCTATATACTGTGGAATTCCGACTATATGACATTCTGGAAAAAGCATGAAAAAGATGGTAAAAAGATCAGTGATGCCAGTGAGAAAGGAGAAAGGAGGGATGATCATAGAGGATTTTAGGGCAGTGAAAATTGCTCTGTCTGATACCATAATGATGGACACATGTCATTGTGCATCTCCTAGGATGTACACCACTATGAGTGAGAAGTCAACTGTGGTCTTCAGTGATGATGATTTAGATTCATCAGTTATAACAAAGTGTCTATCCTGGTAGGAGATGTTGTTAAAGGGAAAGCTGTACATATGTGGGGTCAGGGGGTATATGGGAAATCTCTGTACCTTCACTCAATTTTGCTGTGAACTTAAAGCTGCTTAAAAAAATATCAATAAGAATGTCATGAATTTGCATTTAAGTGACATCTGGGAATTTCAAGCTAGGTAGCAAAGTCATGAAAACCTGATCTGCCTTTCGGTGGTTGGCTGCAGATTCTACCAGGGCTTGAGAACTGTAATGGTTTAAAGTGAACCTTGACTGAAGATTCATGGTTTTATCTGCAGAGGAAGTTTGGTTATGATTAAGACCAAATTAATTATGGGAAAATAACAGGAAACAAATACTACTTTGGTGGAGTCAGCTAAAATTTACAGGTCTCCAGGGGAAATTCTATAGGGGCTGAGTAATCTTGCTTTTATGTTTTGGTACAGTATTAATGCCATAATGGATCATATGAGAATGAAAGGTAATACAAAGAAATTCCATATCAGTGTTTGTCTAGAGACAGTTCAGGAATGGTCAGTGTTATATTGGATCAAGACAGGGAGGCAATGCAATTGAATTGAGAAAATTTGATAGGGCTAGACAACGTTACAGAACAGTAGAATGAAATTGACGGTGGCTGTCGAAAGCTTCAGAAATTTTTTTAAAAGATTTTTTTTATTTATTTATGCATACAAGAGCTGGGTTGCAGACCAGAGTGGTGGGGGGCATTTAGAGGATTCACCAGAGACAGAGTGGGGAGTAGAACAGGCAGATTGACTGAAATACACTGCTGAGGGGAACAGTGAGCAAGGCAGGAGAGGTCTGCTGTGCCATGTGGGAATCTTACTGGCTTGGGACTGAACTCATGCTGCAGTGGCTGCCAATATCGTCATAGTGCTGAGACTTAACCTCTTGTACCACCAGGGAGGCCCTTCAGAAAATTTTTAAAATATATTTTTGGTGAATGTAATAATTGTCAACTAATACTTGTTTAGCACACTCCTGTGTTTGGACTTAATTTTTATCCTATGTAAGTTTATTTTCAACAGAATGAAATCAGAATTTGAGGATTGAGTCATTGAACAGTGTTTGAGGTGAAAGTTTTTACATCAGAACAGTCTTTGTAAGACATCACCTCATAATGAGGGACATGTAGGTGGATTCAAGATTTTAGTGGGAAACAAGCCATGTGGACTTCGGGGTTGTTCAGGGCTTCTGCTTTCATTGTATTAGGTGTCAGTACTTTTAACCAGCATTGCTTTTGCATAGCCCATGAAAATGTCAGTATAGAGTAAGAAAGGCAAACAGTGTCTTGGTATTGTTTTGAAATCACTTTTGACCTTGTGGAGTCCCTGAAATGATTTCTAAAATTCCTGGTGGTTTGAGCATTGCATTTTACGCATGGAGGTATTGGATCTAGGATGTTTACGGAAAAGAGAGGGAATGTTCTTTCTCTTTAGCTTTTCCTCCTGTTTAATCTTGAAAGTGCCACTCTCTTGTTTGAAAAGCCTCTAAATTCCAGAGCACTCGGAGTGTTACTTTAATACTCAAACTTCCATTTTTTCCTTTAGAAATTGATAATGACATATTGGAAAAATATTACCTACACAATTTTTTGATTCAAATGTTAGAATGGTGTTTATAAAAAATGATGAAAATATTTCATACATTTTCTTAAAATGTAGTTTTTATATTGGAATCTTGTGAGAGAATACAGAAAAATTGGAGGTAGATGTTTTCAGGTAGCTCATGTTTTCATTGTCATTTGTCTAGGTTTTTTTTTTTTTAATTTTGCCTTTGATTTCCTCAGTAATCCAATAGTCATCAGTAAGAAAATGTTTAGTCTCCATGTATAAGAGTATTTTCCACTTTTTTTCTAGATCTTTTAATACTTGAGGGGAAGAATTAAACACTGTCCAAAAAGTAACAATAAGAAAATAAATTTTTAAAAAAATTATATCTAAAATGCTGAAGTTCAGAAGCACTATTCTATGGCATATAACCTTCAACCACTTTCTTTTTGTTGTCATCATGATTTGAGAAAATGTATAAGAAATTAGTTGTTTAAAAAAGCTTATCCTTAGAAATGCCAAAAAGTATACTTCAGATTTACTAAACATATTGTGTGTTTGAGTATGAATATTTTATTATTTCTTTGCTAAATTGAGTCATGTAGTTATGGGAATTAGATTAATAAGTATGCTTACATTTGTTAAAAAATTCTAGTAGTTACCAGGTAAGCATTGATTATATACCATAAAATCTTAGTCTATGGCCTGACAGGTGTATTTCAAGGGATCCATGAAGTTCCTGGATTAATATGCAAAATTTGGTACAAGATTACTTTGAATGGGGTGAAAGTATATCAGATGATTGCAGGATTTCCTTAGAAGTACTGCTAGTTATTTGTTTTTAAGGAAATGACTACAAATTCTTTAATTCTATCAGGAGAAAGAGATTATTTTTAAACTCAGAATAGACTAAACAACTGGTTGCCTGAAATTTCTCTCTGTAACTGTTGTTTTGGCATTATGTAGATAATACACAAGTCCTTTAATTATGTCTGAATTAATTTGCAATACATGAAATTCACCCACACTTGTTCTATTTATCTCTCCATGGAAACAGCATGCTTTGGGGCTGCTACTGAATTTTCCACATGCAGGGTATTTCCACTGTGGAATTTGACAAGATATTTTTTATAGGTTATATTGATTTTTTAAAACTCCTTCTGGAAATGAAGTAAAGTTTAATAATCTTTCAAAAAAGCATTTTTAATGAGGCAGATTTTCATTATATAGATTTGATTTTCTTGTCATCTTTGACTATTTTTCCCTATTTCTAATAATACCTCATAGTATCTTCCTGAAAAATCCTTATTTAATTAATTGAATTAAAAATTCTTATCCATTACAGTATTTTCTATGTGTACGATATATTTTTCATTTTAATAATTATTGAGTTATAGTAAAGTGAGCAAATCTTAAATATATTTCTTTTTTTTTAAAGTTATTTTTTATTTATGCATACAGGAACTGGACTATAGGCCAGAGGTGTGGGGGAAGGGTGAGAGGATTCACCAGAGACAGAATGGGGAGCAGAACAGGCGGATCTACTGAAATACACTGCTGAGGGGAACAGAGGGTGAGACAGGAGGGATCTGCTACCCCATGTGGGTTAGTTCCCTGGCTGGGGATCAAACTCATGCAGCAGTGGCTGGTGATAGCGTGATAGTGCTGACACTTTAACCCCTGCGCCAACAGGGAGACCTTGTTGTAGTCTTTAATAGATTATTTTCAGAGCAGTTTTAGGCTCATAGCAAAACTGAGTGAACAGTACAGAGATTTACCATGTATCTCCTCTCTCTACACATATAGCTCCCATTATCAACCTCCCTGACCAAAATGGTACATTTATTACAATGGATGAACCTACACTGACATATCATCAATCCAAGTCCGCAGTTTTCACTAGGGTTTACTCAGTGTTGTACATTCTAGAGATTTTGACAAGTGTTTTTTTCTGGTTCTGTAGAGAAGCATTTGGTAAGTAAATACCTTGGGATAATAAACTCATGTCAATTTAAAAAGAAAAATAACTATTATTCTATATTTTTAGTGTTTAGTTGTCAGCCCCCAAAGCAAGACATGATCTTAAAAGTTTCATTATAACCTCACTAGGACGATAAATACAAATATACTATGACACAGAACATGAAGGAAGGATTTGAAATGAGAGAGAGAGCATTAGTCATGGGGAATTTTTCCTGAATTTGTAGTTATTATTTACTGTGTTAGCATGGACAATTCTGTGGGCTTTTAGCAAACCATTAGAAAATGAAATAGCAATAAATAGTTTTTCAATCCCATTATTTTCAGTAGCATCAGGTAATAGCTAGAAAAGACATAGGATAGCTAGGCATCTATTATATCTTCGGATATAAATACATAGGAAGAGTTTCAATAAAAGCCCAAGTCTCCTATACTCAAACTATAAAATTTTGCTAGGAGAAATTAAGGAAGACTTACATAAATGGTGAAATGTACCGTGTTCATGAATTTGGGCTTTTTTTAAAAATTGAGGTAACATTGGTTAACAACACTATGCGTGATTCAGAGGTGTAGGATCACACCTCTTTAGATGTATGTAACCAAACCACACTCACCACCAAGGCACCCATAGTCCTTTACCATAATCGAATTGGCCCCCATCAGACTCTGCTCTTCTCCTCTCCCTCTGGTGGACTGAACTCTACAGTCAGATTCCTAGGGTTTGTTTTTGGTTTGGTTCTGTTTGACCCTTTGTTTTACTTCTAGTTAAGTGAACCCATCTGGTAATTGTCTTTCTTCTTCTGATTTATTTCACTTAGCATAACCATCCTCTAGTTACATTCATGTTGTTGCAAATTGCAAAATTCAACTTTTTTTTTTAAATAAATGCATAGTATAACATCAGTTTATATATCAGTGTTCTCCATCCACCCATTTGTCCTTGGGAATTGTTCCTACAACTTTGCTCTTATAATTAGTAATACGATTGAATGCAGGAGTGTTTAATTAGAATATTCCTTCTAATTAGTGTGTATTTGCATTGTTTCAGATAGATACCTCAGAGTGGAATTGCTGGATCATGTGGTATATACATTGTTAATATTTTGAGAAAGCTCCCTTATGTTTTCCATAAGGACTGGACCATCTACATTCCTACCCAACAGTGTAAAAGGGTTTCTTCTTCTCCACACCCTTACCAACACCTGTTGATTTTGATCTTTTTGTTGTGGGCCATTCTCACAAGTGTGAGGTAGTATTTCACTCTAGTTTTATTTGCATTTCTTCTAGGTTATTCAAATTATTACTTACAATTGACTAGATTTACATAATAATCTCTTATGACCCTCTGTATTTCTAAGATGTCTGTTGAAATATCTCCTCTTTCATTTGTGATTCAGGTTATTAGAGTTTTCTCCCTTTTTTCTTTGTGAGCCTAGCTAGAGGTTTGTCTATTTTGTTTATTTTTTGAACTCTTTAAAGTAAGAAGATCATTTATTTTAGCTCTTGTATGAGTCCGTATTACTATATACTTCCCTCTTAGTATTCCTTTTGCTGTTTTCCACAGGTTCTGGTAGGGTTGTATCTTTATTTTCATTGGTATCTAGTTCTTTTATTTCAATTTTTTATGATTAATTAAATTTTTTTTTCTTACATCATTGTAGTCCCCATAGTTCTCCTGCCACCTTTTCACACATAAACCATCACAATATTTCCTTGTGGCCATCCCTCCCCTGTTTTGCACCCCATGGTACACCCCACCCTGGTCCCACCTTTTCTGTATGCCTCAGTTCTATGGTCAGCTTGCTTGTTTTGACTTTTTCTTGACCTTTCATTTGGTTTATTATATTACACATGTATGTTAGACCATCTAGTACTTATCTTTTTCCTTCTGACTAATTTCTGCTAGCATAACCCCTTCCAACTCCAGCCATGTGCCACAAATGGCATGAATTTGTCTCTTTTGATTGTATATACAGTATACAATGGAATATTATTTTTTATCTTTTTATCTATTTGGGGGCATTTGATTTGTTTCCATACTTTGACTACTGTAAATAGTATTGCAATAAATATAGGAGTTCAGGTTTCCTTTTGAATTAGTGTTTTTGTGTCCTTTGGGTATATTCCTAAGAGTAGAATTGCCAGGTCAGATGTTAGTTCCATTTTTAGTAGTCTGAGGAACCTCCAAACAGATTTCCGTAGAGGCTGGACCAGTTTGCATTCCCACTAGCAGTGTAGGAGAGTTCCTTTATCTTCACATCCTCTCAGTTTTTTTCTTTCTTTCTTTTTTTAATGTGGGCCATCCTCACTGGGGTGAGTTGGTATCTCATTGTGGCTTTGATTTGCATAACTAGTGATGTTGAACATTTTTTCATATGCCTGTTGGCCATTTGCCTTTCCTCTTTGGAGAATTGTCTTTTTAGTTCTTTTGCCCATTTTTTGAATGGGTTGTTTGCTTTGATTTTGTTGAGTAAGTTCTTTGTAGATCTTTGATATTGGTCCCTTATCTGTTGTGTGATGTACAGATATTTTCTTCCATTCAGTAGGATGAGATCTAGTTATTTAAAAATTTCTTCTTCAGTTTTTGAAAGTTTTAGACTACACTGTTCTATAGGTTCCATTTGTCCAAGCAAATTTTAGCTTTTTTTTCTTTTGTAGAAGCTGATGATTTTAAAATCTATATGAGAATTCAAAGAATAACTAGGAGAGTCATAAAAAGGAGTAAGTTGAAGAACATGCCGGACCCAAAACCTATTATAAACTGGTAGTAATTGACACAGTATGGTACTGACACTATTGTATATAAATATATCAGTGGAACAGAATTGAGAGTTTAGAAGTAGGCCCAAACATATATTTGAGTTTTGACAAATTGATTCAGTAAGGAGTAGAAGAATTTTGAATTAAATAATGGATATTTACAAAAAATTATTCAAGATGAATCATAAGCATAAATGGAAAAGCTAAATGATAAAACTTCTAGAACAGGCCCAAAAAAGTCTTCATGATGTTAGGTAGGGGAGGAAAAGACTTCTTAAATGGATCATATATAATAAACACTGAAACAACAAAAATGATTTAAATCGGAGCTTACTAAAGTTAAAAACCTTTCAAAAGGTATAACAGGACTATTGATTGAATATAAATGCATCTTACAATAACTTTGTATCTAAAAAATATTTTAAAAAATCATTTCTCTTAATAGAGAGACAACTCTTACAGAAAAAAAGTCTTGCTGAAGCATTTTTATAAATGGACGTAAGTGTAGAAAAAGATGCTTAGTTTTGTTGTTGTTAGGGAAATGTAAAATAAAACCACAATAACATACTACTACAGAATGACTCAGAAAGACCAGCAATACCAGATGAGAAAAGTATAAGGAACAATTAGAATTCTCATACGTTGCTATTGGAAGTTTATATATATTTTTTCTTTTATTGAGGTAACATTGGTTTACAACCTTGTGTATGATTTATGGATATAGTTTCACACCTCTTCAGATGAACCTTATCACATGAATATTCCACATTGGTCTAGTTTAATTGTAAGGGCACAAAATTTGACAATTCCTCATAATGTTAAACATACTCCTACTTTATGATCTAAGAATATCACAACTCAATATACACTCCAGTGAAATAAGTACAATGTTAAGAAAAATGTTTGCAGTGGAATGTTTCTGGAAGCTTTATTAATGATTACCCAAAAATGGAAACCATCCAAATGTCTTTAATAGGTTATATATAATGTTTTCTGTCTATATTCTTCTAACATTGCTCTGTGATAGAACATAACTGGTTTCTAAGCTTAAACTTAAAGGACCATCTTGATCAGAATTCTAATGTTCTTCTAGTGGTGCTTTATACATGTTTGTACACAGAGTTATGAAGATTGCAGTGACATGTGAGGTTGTGTCACATGTGACTTACCTAGATAAAACTTTGTGTAAAAGGTGATTGGATAGCTTAATATCCAAGTGGTGCTATTTTGTGGCCAGCACGAGATATGTGGTGAAGTGTGGGAGGTTAAGGACATGAACTATCACTTAAAGAATGAATGAGATCCTTGAACTACAGAATGAATAGAAATTCACTGTGCTAATGGCTGTTTTCTTAGCCTTGAAGAGAACTCAACGTGTAGGTGGAAGGAGTGAAAAGGAGGTAGCCAAGAGCCAGACCCAACATTCTGAGGAGTGTCAGCAGAATAAGACAGGGTTTACTACTGGTGTACTCACAATATTGTTAGGTGGTAAGCAAAGAGGAGTTACTGTCTCTAGGTAGGAAATGTTACCAGTTTTGCAAAAATACTGTATTTAAGACTCAAAAACGTTTAGAGTAGAGTTGGCTTTTAATGGAGTATTTCCATTGGGTAGCCATAATACATTCTTACACTTATTGAATTTGTTGCCAGAAAAATATAAAACAGCAATTTAATGACACTAAAGATCAGGTAACTGCTATTACTTAATTAGCATGATTGAAATCAGAAATAAACTGGCCTGGGACAGAAGTTGACAAATTAGGTGACGATCTTAGAGTATACTAAAATAGAAACAGTAATAACACTGGTCAACACATTTTTACAAAAGTCATGTTACTGAAATAAAATTAGTCATTTCCTATGAGTTTATATGTGCTAAACACGAATATGACAGTCAAATTCTAATTTTGGCTCTAGTTTTTTTTATAACCCGCAATAAATGGATGTTTACATCATGAAATGCATGCCAATAGTAATAGGCCTACGGTTAATACCTGTAAAAAATTAAATCATAGACTACTTTGATTTCTTCGCTTGTCGCTTGTACAGCTTGTTCAGGAGCATCTCTAGGGAGTGTCCAGCAGGAGTCAGCCAGCATTGTAGTGGACCATTTTCCCTGGTGTCTTTGTTCCATTGATGTGTTATCTTGATGAAAACATTCACCATGTTCCTCACTAACCATACCACAGTTTTCAGGGAAGAAATCCAGATGGGAATGAAGGAAATGGATCTTCAGAGACATATTGCAGCCAAGTTTCTGGTACTGTATCAGCATATCTTCTGCTAGTTCTGCCCTAACAGAATGTAGTTTTCTGCCCTAACATTCCCAAGAAAGTTTGTAGACACTAGGCGAAAAGCATTCCATGCTTGTTTCGCATTATCCTGCAGCAAGTTGTTGAACTGGTCATCTTTGAAGAGCTCTCAATTCTGAGGACCCACAAAAACTCCGTCTTTATTCTTTGCTTCTCTTTTGATATAAAGTAATTGTGACATCATCTTCTAGAAGATTCCATTGTTGGAGTCTTGATCCTAGGAATTCTGCCTTGTTCTTGGATAAGTCCAAATCACAAACCAGGTCATTTAGTTCTTCCGGTGTTCGTCTGTGTGGGGTTGCTAATGCACCACAGTGAAAATCTGGATCACTGCATGCTGATGGAACAGGAGAAGAATAGGTCTGTTCCCCCTTGTCCTCATCAGATGAATCAAGAGAATATTCTGCTGGAGGTTCTGGAATAGGAAGTCCCTCATTGTGTGGAACTGGTCTCAATGCAGACAGAATGTTTGGGTAGACTATTCTTGATTTCTTTTGTTTTGTTAATCCACCAGAAAGAGGAGGGACCAAGCAGAAGTAACAGTCTTTCATGTGGTTGCTTGGCTCTCTCCACACCATGGGGATTTCAAATGGCATTGATGGTCTTTTGCCATTTAACCCCTGTGAAAGCTGTGTTGTACATGTAGCACAGCATAGATGCGGGGACCAAGGCTTGTCTTGGTCACCAACCTTGCATCCCAAGGAAGGATGATAAGCCTTCACTTGAGAAGTGATACTTTCTTCTGGTTGGCAAATGTCACTTCCCCACAAATAGAACAGAAATTGTCCACGCTATTATTGTGCACTTTCCAGGCATTACTGCTCTGTATGGTGCCTAAATTGATACAATAATAACAGTTCTATGGAACAGTAGCTTAAACTGTCTCGCACAAAGTCTGAAATATTTTCAGTGTTCCACCTTTCCGACAGGGCTTTCTATAGTGCACTACTGATGTCAGCTTACTTCAGCAGCTGCCTGGCAGTAGTATTGCATTGCATCAGAAAATGATGCAATCAACTCTGGATGATGTGTGCATGATGATATTATGCAATGTGATGTAATATGACATCATTCTAGGCTGGTTTAGTCCTACTGGATAAATTTACACAGTGAAACATATAAAATAAATTATATGGAATATCTTCAAAATGAGAGCTAATAAAATATTTTCAGGGTTATATTCATGTTCAGCACATCAAGATACTACAGATTAGGGCCTTTTTAAGTCAGTAACGATCTCACTGTTGACCAGTGTAATTGAAGACACATCATTTTACAAAGTGTGGGTCTTAGATGTGAGGTTCTTATTTATATATATTTTTATACTGTGAGATTTTTATTTTACATATATATTCTTATGCCTTTTATGTCAAAGTTTCTCCAAGTCTATAATTGTTGGTAACTGTTTTTCTATTACAAATAAAAATCCTCATTAAATAATACTTGTAAGACATAGATTGCATAATATCCCAAATTAATGTGCTTTGTCACACTGGGGAAACTTCTGTTTCTTTCAATGGTTTTCAGCAAATACGTGAAATCATATGTAGAAGACATTATTGTCTGGTATTATGAAATGACTGGAATTTTACTGGACAGCAGGAGGTAAAGCAGCCAAGACATATAATGATTTTGAAGACATGTCAAGAGATTGTGAAACTGAGAGATAAAAGCATTTTAGCACTTGAGGAAAATAAAATCAAATGTCTGATCTTTGTTTTAAAATTTCCTCAGGTTTGAAAGGCCCTGCAGTAAATGTGTTAATACTGGAGTTTTCCTTGTTGCAGAGGTAAGATTTGAGACAGCAGACCTAGGTTTTGAAATTCTGGCTTGAAGCTTTCCACATGGGTTGCATTTAAGCAGATTCCAGCTGAGGAAGCCAAGGTTGTACACCTCCTCAGAAGTTTATGGTAATCTGTTCCATGACCAAGTCCTTTGTTTTCTGTCACCTGATTCTGTGTCCTTCTGGCCTTTAAAAACACATGGGATCTCGTTATACAAAAAACAATGTAAAAGTTGTTTTTTTTTTTTTGACAATCTAACTTTCCATGAAATGTGTAATGTAACAATCTTCTAAGAGGCAGGAATTAAAATATATTTTACCCTGGGAGTATTGTTACGTGGCTTTCAATAATCCACAGGAATAAGGGCTAGAAAATGCCAACTTAGAGATATGCCTCTGAAAAGACTTTTGTGGGAACTACTTTTCATTCTATTTATTTTTATTGTGTGAGGGGTAGGTACAGTGCATTGCAAATCATTGTTTTTTTATGAGATGGACAAGTTTAGAGGTTTTTTAAATACAGAGTACTGGATTAAAAGATAGTCTCGTAAATTGCATCTTTGAAGAGAATTTTTCTTGCTGTCTAAACTAGCTACTTTGTTCATAGCTATTATAGTTCTTACCATCTTCCTGTCCTCCCTATGTTAAAAGACTCTGTTTTCTACGGTTAGGAATAGGCCAAGGAGGAGAATACATCAAGATGCAAAATTGGAAGGAGAATCAATTGCTTTCCCAATGATCAAAGATAATACAATACCTAGGAAATGAGCAAACAGTGGCTGTTCCACCCATCCACAGCTCCCAAGACAATGAGTTAGATATTTAGTGAATCATTATACTATTTGTGGTACAAACACCTGTTGGCTATAAAAGATACTTACAACCCTAAAAAGAAGCCAAAATATGAGGGAAATAAAAAGCAATGGTGCTACTTTCTCAGAAGCCTGTAATGATGAATTTCTCATTCAAAACCTGTGGAAAAAATAAGTCACTTACTCAGAATCAGTTTTCGTTCTCAGTATTGTTAAAAGACTTTTTTAGACAACATATCCTTGGAACATAGTAGGTAGGCACACTGATTATTCATATTTTCCTCTTAAAAAGAAAGGACTTCTTTGGCAAGTTTTGAAATGACCTATCTAAGGAATCATGGTGGTAATAACTTTCAGAGACTGATAAAGAACTTAGAGAGCTAGATAGGACTCTGATCTTACTGGACAAAGAAGAAGCTATTATAAATTGTAGCATTTAACAATCTGTAGTGGGAAAATGGAAATATTAGGCTGAATTACTTCTGAGTGGAGAGAACAAATTTTATTTAGCTAAAATTTTACTCAGTGTAATTCTGTTGAATGAGAGAAATGACCTACTTTAGTTTTCATGGCTGCCATTTAACCTAATGTTCTCATCTCTGTCATAGGCTCCCCTCTCTTCTCCATTAAGCCCTGAGCATTATAAACAGATAGTTTGAGCAGGTGTAATGACTGTGGATAGGTGTGGTACAATGTAAGGATGAAAGGAATGTGGGTTTTCACAGTGCAAGTAACTGAACTGATTGGCTTAAGATTCAAAATGTAGGTAAGACAGACATGCAGGTAGGGATTTGGTGGCTGGAGAAAAGCACAGGTGCCTACGTGTAAGTTTAGTGACTGAGACAATGAGAGAAGTTGTTTTATGGTGGAGAAAGACAGCTTCAGATTTTGAAATTTCAGATGTTTTTGTCTCTGGGCAATACTGTGTAGATAGAGGCCATGTAAATGCCGAGAGGGAGGTCAGTGAAATTGATGAAGTCATGTAACCCTAACAACGGGAGGCAGAATGGGTCACCTAATTGAACAGTTGGTAGGGTAGAGTCTCAATAATTAATTACCAAACGTCTGCAGGGCTCTGAGAATGAAAGGAATGGGAAGGCACACTATCTCTCTTCAGACAGGGAGTAACAGATTGAAATAAATCAATTTCATATACTTGATGGTTATAATAGACACAGATAGTAACTACTACTTAGCAGCTACATAGATTTTTGTTGGAAGACCTAGTACTTGCGTAACGTCTTAAGGGAGATTGAAGGAACTAACTCAGCATAGGCAACAGGGGAATGTGTGTAGATTAGTGTCCAGGGAAGACCTGAGAGGACATGAATTCTGAGCTGATCTTGAAGGATAGTTAGCCATTAGCTAGCTAGGTGCTTGAGTGAAGCATTCCTAGTAGGAAAAAAAAGAGTCCTCACCATGCAGAGACAGAGGAGGAGGGTGAGACTGGAATACAGAGTCCATGCAGGAAGGGACTAAAGACACTCCTTGAAAAAGAGCCTAGATGACTTACTATTGATAATGTTTGGACTTCATGTTGAAGGAAATGGAGGCCCAATGGAGGGTTTTAAGATGGGATGTGATAATATTTAGAACTAGAATTTCTATTGACTACACTGGTGAACAGTGAGATCATAACTGACTTTAAAAGGCCCTAATCTGTAGTTTCTTGGTGTGCTGAACATGAATATAACCCTGAAAATATTTTATTAGCTCTCGTTTTGAAGATATTTCATATAATTCATTTTATATGTTTCACTGTGTAAATTTATCCAGCAGGACTAAATCAGCCTAAAATGATGTCATATTGCATCACATTGCATAATACCATCATGCACACATGATCCAGAGTTGATTGCATCATTTTCTGATGCAATGCAATACTACTGCCAGGCAGCTGCTGAAGTAAGCTGACATCAGTAGTGCACTATAGAAAGCCCTGTCGGAAATGTGGAACACTAAAAATATTTCAGACTTTGTGTGAGACAGTTTAAGCTACTGTTCCATAGAACTGTTATTATTGTATCAATTTAGGCACCATACAGAGCAGTAATGCCTGGAAAGTGCACCTTAATAGCATGGACAATTTCTGTTCTATTTGTGGGGAAGTGACATTTGCCAACCAGAAGAAAAGTATCACTTCTCAAGTGAAGAAGGCTTATCATCCTTCCTTGGGATGCAAGGTTGGTGACCAGGACAAGCCTTGGTCCCCGCATCTATGCTGTGCTACATGTACAACACAGCTTTCACAGTGGCTAAATGGCAAAAGACCATCAATGCCATTTGCAGTCCCCATGATGTGGAGAGAGCCAAGCAACCACATAAAAGATTGTTACTTCTGCTTGGTCCCTCCTCTTTCTGGTGGAATAACGAAACAAAAGAAGTCAAGAATAGTCTACCCAAACATCCTGTCTGTATTGGGATGACTGGTTCAACAACTTGCTGCAGGGTGAAACAAGCCGGAATGCTTTTCGCCTAGTGTCTGCAAACTTTCTTGGGAATGTTAGGGCAGAAAAATACAAGGAACTAGTAGAAGACATGATGATGCAGCTCAGAAACTTGACTGTAGTATGTCTCTAAAGGTCCACTTCCTTCATTCCCATCTGGATTTCTTCCCTGAAAACTGTAGTATGGTTAGCGTTGAACATGGCAAACATTTTCATCAAGATAATGCATCAATGGAACAAAGATACCAGGGAAAATGGTCCACTACAATGCTGGCTGACTACTGCTGGACGCTCCCCAGAGATGCTCCTGAACAGCTGCACAAGAGACAAGCGAAGAAATCTAAGAAGTAGTCTATGACTTGATTTTTTACAGGCATTAACCATAGGCCTATTACTATTTGCATGAATTCCGTGATGTAAACATCCATTTATTGCAGGTTATAAAAAAACTAGAGCCAAAATTAGAATTTGACTGTCAAATTCGTGTTTAGCACGTACAAATTGATAGGGATTGACTATTTTATTTCAGTAACATGGCTTCTGTAAAAATTTGTTGAACAGTGATTGGCATGCATTTCATGATGTAAACATCAAAAAAACTAGAGCCAAAATTAGATTACAAAAAAACTAGAGCCAAAATTAGAATTTGACTGTCATATTTGTGTTGAGCACATTCAAATTGATAGGAAATGACTAATTTTATTTCAGTGATATGACTTTTGTAAAAATTTGTTGACCAGTGTATTTGTGGTATAGAGTTTCTGTTAGAGGAGTTACACCTTTTGGGGACACATTTAAAGTGTCTGTTCTAGTCAGTTGAATAGGCAGTTATTTGTTTTACTTTTAATGTGTACATATATATATATATATTTGTATTATTCATGCTTGTGTCTAGAAATAATTGCACATATGAATATAGATAACATATACACACTGTATATGAGTGTGCATGTAGGTATATACGTGCCCACATGAAGCAGCTAGGATGAGCTGTCATGAGTAACCAGAGACTCAGAATAGCAGAAGTTGATGGTTTTTTCATGTGAGACAACCGTATACAGTCTAGAGTTGGTATTTGCATGCAAGGAACCCAAGCGCCTTCCATCAATATATTTTTGCTCTATTATCCTCAGCTTTTAGGTTCTTCTTCATGTCCCATGATGTTTGCTTGAGTTCAGCATCATATACACTAACAGGAAGAAGGCATGGCATTTCTTTGAGAACTCTTTTACTTTAAGGCTGCATCTAACATGATGCTTCAACTTGCATCTCATTGCCCAGAATTTACCCTAAGAACCTTATTTAGTTGCAGGAAGGAAAGGAAGGAAGGAAGGAAGACATCATGATATCTAGCAGTCCCTCCATATCCAAATGGTTAACTCTCCCCTGCCTCCCCCTCCTGTAATTCAGTCTAGGAAATATAAGTGTGTCTGTATTCATAGTTGACATGTTCTTAGACATTCTTCCTTTTGGGGAAAGATACAATGTGATGTGGTAATAAGTTGCATGTGTAAAGAGATTTCAAATTTTTTACAAAGTACATCCACACCTTTTTCTCTTGTAATCTAACATTTCTAAAGTAAATTGGATGGTGGTCTTATTTGCATTTTCTTCCTAGAGAATTGGAACTGTGTGGTTTGATGTTGAAACTGGAATTAGTGTTCATTGATCTCTGCCTAGGGCTACTGATAAAAGGGACACTGACATGGATTTCTGTGAAGAGAGGACAATTAGAAAATAATTTAAATTTTACTTTGAATGAATGTATGTCAGCAGACTTGTTATTCTTAGCACTTGTTTGAAAACAGCATAAAAGAATACATTTCTTCCTCTCACTAACCTGAGCAGGGATACCTTGGCTATGTCACATCATTCCATTTTGCCATAGGCGTGACTGTTTCAGTTTCCCAAGAAGACACATCAGTTGTTTGGTAGTGGTCAGTTAATGTAAAGATGATAAATGTATTTACTTGTTGGTCACTTCCCACATACTTACTGTACAAAATAATCAGAGAATCAGAGAATTGAACTCTCTTTGACTGCAGTAGTGTTTGTTGTAAAAATAAAGCAAACCTTTTTAACAATTCAAATCATGGTGTTTGAGTTGATGCCATACATAGCTCAGGAAGACATAGTTTCTAATTTCTTCTCCACTGGTCCTTCCAATTAGTGAAAAATATTTCAGGACATTATCTGTGGGAGTAAACTTCTGAAGAAACCTTTGTTTTAAAAATAGGAAAGGAGAAAGAAAACTATTGAGTCATTGACTGAACCAGTTGACTCCCTCTTTTGAAAAGATTGAAGTTTTAGTTAAAAAACAAAATGATACTGTTATAAATACTTATTTGGTAAAATATAAGCTCTAGACCACTAAAGAAGGACTAAAATAAGATTTGTATTTGTTTATTTGAAGTTTATTTGTTTTGAATAAAATCAGATACCATAGACCCTAATAATACAGCTTTTCTCTAACATGAATAATCTCCATGGACATTCTTTAGTTCATCACACTCTGTTCAGTAACATTGTTTTTAAATACTCTCTATATCTTGAAATGCCCCTTTCTTTTGGTTTCTTTAACTGTATACTTTTTTCTCTTTCCAGGATTTGCCTATTCCTTCTTGATACATTTTTTTGCAACCATCCTTATCCAGCAACCATTGAATTGAGTTCCTAGTTATTCCCTTCCCCCCCTCCCATCCCTTCCTTAACTCACTCTCTTTCTCTCTTCTCTTTCTCACTTCAGAGCATTCTGTTCATTCTGTCTGAAATATTCTTCTCTCAAATCTTCATCTGGTTAGCTCCAGTTAGTCTATTAGATCTAAATTTAATCATCACTTGTTCAGGGAAACCTTCCTTGAAATGATTAGTAAAATTGCCTTTTATAGCTGTGATAGCTTCATTCAGCTCTTGTAAACATATAACATAGCAACATGTCCATGGAGACAGAACCTGTGCTGTTTTTCTCTTATTTAATCTCCAATGTCTACTACTGTTGTCACATACTAGGAAGGCAATAAATATGTGATTGAATGTATTAGTGCATTTTCATGTACACACATAACATGCTATGAAAATAGAACTTGTGTAAGATATAAATGTGGAGATAAGTAGATCCAGAAGAATCCCAACTTGCTGACTGAGCTGAGATTCAATCATACTTATAAAGTGAAAGGTATAAAGGGAATAGCAAATCATCAGGTTTCCAGGGTAAGATGTGGGCTTTGCTCTCAGTGTTATAGGACTTAAAAGATGTTGTTGCAGACATGGAACAGAATGAATATTATTGGTTAGGCAGTGTCACTTTAGTACTCTTCAAAAATAATTTGCTTTCTCTTAATACTTTCAATATGCAGTATCAAAGGCAAATATCACTTTCCTTTGTCCATGTATTTATATACATGAGAAGATGATAGAGAGATATTGAAAAGTCTACCAGTTAGCTAAATGATGACTCTCAAAAATTTAGTTTTCATGAGTTTCTCTGATGAGAATCTGAATGATTGAATGAATAATTATGTGACTTCTACCAGAATTTCATAGTTTGAGAGTCATAACTAATAAAATATTAACATCACATATCTAATAAATCAGTAAATTGATTTATTACTGTTATTATTAATCCTTTCATTACCAAGTATATGTTTTTTCCCTCTGGAAACTATTTTGATGACAAAAAAATCTATGTTTTTGACATGTATGATTTTCTGTGAAGTGATTGTGGGAAAATTGTAGATATTGTCCCAATGAGAGTAAACCCATGTTCAAGCTTAGGTCCAGATAAATTCCTCTGTGGATTAGATTAATAAAATGCTAGGGGATACTTTGTGTCCATTTTCACTAGTTTTATAACACACATTTTATCTTTTTAAAAATTTTTATTCATATTTTTTACATTATTGTGTCTTCCCCATAGGTTTCCCACCACCGATTCACCCGTGCACTATCACCATAGTCCCTTGTGCTCTTTTCTCCCCCTTTTTGAGCCCTTACCCTCTCAGACATTTTATCTTAACCTAGGCATTGGGAATCACTGATTTAGTGATTGTTCAAACATTTTTTCTCTTCCCTCTCCATACCAAATTTTCACTTGCTTATTATAAATCACAGCTTTATTAAATTATTACAAGAATATTTTGGAACTAGAAGTATTAGGGAAAAGTAAAGCACATACTTGGCAATCTAAAAAACTTGATTCATGTAAAATTCCATTTTGAGCAATGCAAGTACTATCCACTCACTGTGTCTTCTCTTCAGCATCTGTACATCTTCACAAATTATGTAATAACTTGGAGTAAATGCTTCAGCCTCTTGAAGGACAGTGATATATATTAAACCTCCCACCTCGTAAGTATTGGGTGCTGAATTTGAGTGCGAAAAGATGAGTTCAGTTAAAAAACCCAAATGACATTGTTCTAAGCACTCATTTGGGAAAAATCCAATTGCTACTGTCTTTTGAAAACAAAATCATGAAATAGATAAATAAAAGAAAAAAGGGAGAGGAACTTTGTGAAAATTTCCAGTGGAAGGGAGAATTACCCATGTCAAGAGGCTCTGATGTTGGTAGATCAGGGCAAAATCTAGGTTGTTATGGAGTTTCTGATGGATGTTCTTATCATATGCTGAGATGGCATTAGTGTCATTCCTTACTCATGTTCACATTAAGTTATATAATACTATGTAGCACATCTCCTTGTTCGTAATTAATATTTCAAAAATCCTATAAAACAAAATATGTCTATGCAGAGACTATTTAAAGCAGTAAGACAGATATGTCAGAAATTATTCTGGATAATTCTGTAGAATTGCTTGTAGTTGGTATTTTTCATTTCCTTTTGAAAAATCCCGTGATTTACATCTGGAGAGAAAAGGAAAAATGGGAGGTGAGACCTAAAGAACTTTATCCATACTGGCAGTTTATTTCCTTAGATGAAAGATGATTAAGTCGATATTCATAGTTTTATTCCTTTTCAAATGAAATACATTTTTAATAAGACTGTTGAACTATAAGGCAGACATAATGGTTCCTAGTTTTATGAATTTGAGAAGCAAGTTATATGATCATTCTGGATATTAATAGACTATGTGTAAAAGCAAAAAACCAAGAAGAATAAATGTGGTAATTTGTGAAATGAGAAATAGGCTGAGGTAAAGCTATCTTTTGAGGACTACTCCAGTTCTGTAACCAGTAGTTAGGTTTGTAATTCATTCATCCTTTCAATGTTAATGTTATAAGACTTCAAACATTTTAGATGTGATTCTATACCTCTGAATCATATACAGTGTTGTAAACCAATGTTATCTCAACAAAAAATTAATTAAAAAAACCTCCCATTTTATAGGTCTTCTCAAAATATAGTAAATAAGAGGCTAATGCTGTGAATAAGCATTATATACAAAATAAGTAAACATAAAAAAGAATAAAAATTAAGGGAGTTGCCTTTTCTAGTCAAGTGTAATTGAAAGTGAAAGTATTAGTTGTTCATTGTCTAAACACAATCCAACCCATTGGACAATTAGATTATATCAGGGAAAATAGAATCATAGAAGGTTAGAGCTTGAAGGAACCTTGGAGATGATCTAATTGAGCCCTTCAATTATAAATGAAAATATGAGTACAGTCTACAGAAGCTTTAGTCACACAGCTAGTTGGGGGAGGGCTGACACTAAAACTCAGACTTCAAAGCTTACTTCCTTGTTTCCTTTCCTCTATATTTGGTATTGCCCAATCTGTCATTTCCTAAATTTTTCATATGAGTGCAACCAAAATAAATAAACTCACAAACAAAAATAAAACCAAGACTTTAGGGTGAAGTAACTTTGGGAAGTGCTGCATGTTCTTTCCTCCTTCTGGAGTCACAGACTGAGAAACCTGACAATAAAGGAATCTGGAGCTGTTTATTCCATGCTTTATGGGTTTTTTTATTTTTTATTTTTTTGTTAGATGAACACCCTTGTATGCAGCAGTACATTTTGAGGAAGAAAGTTTGATGTTATACAGTAGGCCAGATTGCTCTTTTTTCTTGATCAAATGGAATAGATTAATTTTTTAAAGTGGGTTAACTGATAGAGCCTGCTGGGGAGAACATGTGAAGGCAGTAATACTATGGTAGATTGTTGCCTTCACATTTCCATATGTGTATGCTTCGCATAGTGGAGAATTGATCCACTTCTGCAGGTTTGGTGAAAGGCTGGAATTAGAATGGCAATTATGAAACTTTTCCCAGCTCAGTATTTTAGATCCTTTCAGTGTTTGGATGAAGCAATGGCAGTTGTTGTGACCATGGCTCTAGCTCAGTGCTCAGTAGATGTTGTTTCTTTGCTGCTTCATCAGCTCTCATTTGCCTTAACATCAGTAGTTCTGTGGTGGTTAGGAAAAGACCATTCTTTTTCTCAGTTGGAGAAATCACTCGTATGGAAGAATCTTTATGTTCAGAATGATCAAGGGCCCCTTTTAACATTGTTAAACATTTTCTTCACTGATTTTTTTAATTAATTAATTAATTTTTAAATATATATTTTTATTGTTATTTGTATCTTTTAAATTTTGTATTCCTCTTGGGTAACCCACCACCAATTCACCCGTGATCCATCTCTGTGGTCCCTTGTATCCTTTTCTACTCCATTTTATGCTCTTGTCTTCTCCCCCGCATCT
>PVIJ01017521.1:0-29129 GCA_004024925.1 Scalopus aquaticus | reverse complement strand
GACGTTCACCAGCCTCCCCACTGCTCTCTCATCCCCGCCCCTTCCGAGTGTCTCTACATGTCTCGACTCCAAATTTCTGCTTCCAAACCCCCCAAGTCTCTGGTGCAAGTCCAAGGCTGAGGAGCAGGTGGGGCTTCTTCACAGGCCTCCTCTCCCCTCTCAGCCCCACCCTTAGTTGGGACAGGGAACCTGAAGTCACCTTCCTAAGGAGATGACCCTCTGTCTCTGTCTCGCCCTCGATGCCAAATCTAGGAAATGTGGAACCTTCTCCCAAGGGTCCACGATGACACAGGCTGACACCAGACGCTGCCAAGTAGCTGTTTGAGCATCAGGGTCGCTGAGGGGTCTGCACCGCACCAGCCGGGCCCAGCAGACAGGCTAAACAATGATGGGAGTTGAGAGAACCTGCACCCACCGAGGCAGGGGGCAGAACAGTGAAGGGAGCTAATCGTTTCTAATCTCCCCCTTACGGGAGGTTTTAAAGTGAACAGCTCATCCCTTTAAATTCCTTTCCTTAGGTGAGCAGATCCAGCAGACCTCAGTTCTTGCATTTTGAATGGGCCATTTCATTCAAGACTTGTTTGAACACAAGCAAATCACAAGATAAGGCGTCATTGATATTCTAACCCTGCCTGTTTCCCATGGCCAGGAGAATAAATATGCTGCACGGCTCGACCAGGGGTATAAATATACACTTCCATTTCTCCTCTACTTTATCAGCAGCCACTGCGTAGCAGCTGTGTGGACTTTCTGAGAGTTTCTCTTTTTTGATATACAGATTCACCATTTAAGGGTCACTGCATATCCCATCTTTTTTATCAAATGGTTTTCATGTCCCAAAGCTAAAAAGGGGAGTTTTTAAAAAGCATCTTTTTGCAAATCCATTTTCTTCTATTGATGTTTTTCCTCTGTTGGCAAGGGAAATTCATCCGCATGTTTGCTTTATTTATACTGTTTATTAAAATGGCGTGCCACACAAAACCTCTTTAATGCTTCTGCTTCATTTTTATCATTCTCTGACCATTTTTTAATAAAATGTGATTTGCTGGCCATGTTTTCATGAAGTTTTCTTGTTCCTTTACCTCAACCCCCAAATATCTGGACTCTTGAGACCTCACGGGCATTGGGGGGGGGGGGGCTTCTGAATTTCCAGCTCATTCTCTGAATTCTCCCCGATGGCCAACGTGGAAAGCCGATGGCCTGAGCACGTGACCCTCGCCATGGGGCCTCATGTCCAGCAGGTTTGCAGGGGATGGGAATCTTAATCCAGAGAGATTCTGCAGGAGCTAGGGGACACAGCCAGGACTGACAGGGCTTTTTTGTTTTTTCCTCGCAATCTTAGATTTTGTCAGTTTTTGAGAAAAGTCCTTCTTATTTTCGATTCACAGGCTCACGTCTCCAGGACTGCCCCTCGTCTCGTGGCGGGAGGCGGCGCGGGAAAGCACAAGCGGCACGCAGGAGCACGGTGAGTGCAGGAGATCTACTGCCCCGGTGGGCCCAGGAGAGGGTCGCCTCTAAAACCTGGGCCCCAAGCAAAGGGAGCAGGGGGCTTTTACACAAGGTAGCTTGCACGTGACTTTTGGTGGGTTCAGGGAAGCTGGCCTCAGTGGGTGAGGTCACGCAGAGGCGGGGGCCTTCCCAGTGACTGACGGGCAGGAGTCACCCTCACCCTTGGCATGGGCGCTGTGCTTGTCCTGTTTTCCCAGTTCAATCTGAGTGCCAGCCCTCCCTTTGAAGCGTGTGCTGGATCCAGGCTAGACCCAGGGGTTATTCTACGGCGCCCCTTCAAGGAGACACGTGCCGGCTCCTCACATACCAGCTTGGCACACAGCCCCACGCCACCCTGCTGGCAGCCTCCCCACCCCCCAGGGAGTGGTCACCCTCCAGATAAGGACAGTCTAACTCAGAGAGGTGGGATGACTCCCCCACCTGGCCCGGTACTGAAGGAGCAAATGGATTTGACAAGTCGGGTTTTTATCTGCAGTCTACGCAAACATAACATTTAGACAAAGATATAAAATTAATTCTAGATTTTTCCATCTTCAAATTGGTTCCTTTCTCTGAATGCCACTGCCTTCCCTGTCGAGTCCTACCGTCATTATAAGGAGGTGCCAGAAACATAATTTTGAGTGAAGAATTAGTCGTTATCTCATGTCAACCTCCCAGCAATCTCCTGAGTGAGATGCTGTTGTTTCAGATGCCAACGGTAGACTCAGAGAGGCTGGGAGGAGCTTGTTTAGTGCAGAGACCAGGTGAGGACAGAGCTGGGTGGTCAGAATTCCCAGGGGGCCTTCTCAGCCATGATGTTGACTCAGCAGAAAATAAGGGCCCTCCAGGCCATGGGGCCAAGGAGAAGTCAGAGGTGTCGCACTCAACTCTGAAGGCAAAACATGTACAAGACCCCAGTGATTCTTAACATTGAGTCTCCATGTGTGGGGGGAAATGTGGAGTTAAATCTGCCACCAGGGGCCTCCCTGGTGGCGCAGGGGTTAAGTCTCAGCCTATGAAGCTATCGCAGTCACTGCAGCACGAGTTCGATCCCCGGCCAAGGAGCTTCCCACATGGCCCCGCAGACCTCTCCTGTCTCCCCACTGCTCCCCTCAGCAGCGTATTCCATTGGATCCACGTATTCTGCTCCCCACTCTGTCTCTGGTGAATCCTCTCACCCCCCACACCTCTGGCCTACACCCCAGCTCCTGCATGCATAAATAAATACATCTTAAAAAAAAAAAACATCATTAGGTCCACAATTTGGAGCCCAGGGATAGCTCATGGTTGGAGTAAATCATTCCCAGAAAATTTCAGGCTACTTCTTGATGTAAATAAATAAATATCTCCCCTTCCCCCTTACTCATGGGAGAATTCGCTGCCTGGCCTCAACTCAGAACAAAGAACAGTTTGACCCTCAGAAACAGTCCAGGACAGAAGTGTCTCTTTGAAATAAAGAATGGGGTCAGGGGAGAAAAAGATCACCCAGAAAGTCAGAAATCTGAACTCCCTACAGCCTCAATCATACGCCTGTCTTTGTAAAAGCCAGCCCCTCCCATGGCCAGCATCCCGAAAGCTTATTCCAAATGACCTAACTGGACTTTCTCCAGCACAGTGTATCTCTGTCACCTCTGCCACTACTCTCCCCTCTCCAGCCCCTTAAGATAAAATGACCCCCCCTTGATTACCTTGAGGTTGGCAAGAGAAAGGTGCAGCCACACTCCACATATGAGACAGGCGGGGGTTGTTGGTTTCTATTCTTGTATCCTGGTTTGATTTTCTAAATGTGTTTTGAGAATTAGCAGAGAATTAACTGATCAACTGGGTACAATTAGAACAATCTAATCAAATACCGGAGTGATCAGTTTGGCACAAGGGCTGCTTATTGTCTGTGCAAAATCTAAGGGAGCCTCTAGCTTCAAGTGACCCCCACCCCCCACTCTAAGTGTTTCCATTACAGTCCTGGCTTGATTACGCAGCCGGAACAAGACGCAAGATCATTCTCCTGGTGAGCACTGGCTCAGCAAGATTTCAAGCAGGAATTCATCACCCCCTCAATCACCCACTCGCTGCCACGCGACAGCCCCCTCTGAAATGAGTTAGGTCCCGTGTGGGTTTAGGCTACTGGAAAACCTATCTTTCTGTTTTTGTATCCTGCTTTGATTTTCTAAACATGTTTTGAGAATTAGCAGAGAATGAACTGATCAACCAAGTGCAACTAGAACAATCTAATCCAATACCAGAGTCATCGGTTTGGCCTTATTTCCAAAGGCCTGCGTAATGTTTGTGCAAAATCATAGCCAGCTCGCCTGTCTGTGACAGGAGGGGGTGCTGAGAAAACCCTACAGGGCTGCCCCAAATTCGCTAGGTGCTGCTGGGCAGTCGTGAGTCACCTAGGCCAGCTCAGGGGAAGCGGCACCGCCACGCAGGTGGTGATGCGGCACAGAGTGTAACAGGCACAGGAGGGCCCAGGACCAGGGGCCCAGAAGGACTATGACTTTTGGGTGACACCTCTTCTCTTTTGAGGCTCACTCACCCCTTTCTAGGATGCAAGAGATCGGCGTCGAGCCGAATCGGGATCCCTGCGCTGAATTGTGTTGTGTACATCTTGCGTCAAGAAAATCCCACCCCCCTCCTTTTGCCTGCTTGGACGTAGTTTAGTTCTGTGGGTGGAAGTTATCCCAGTCGCAGACGAGAAGAATCTCACATCTCAGCGTATGCGGGTTACACGCTGTTTTCACACTGATTCGGTGAGACACGAAGGCACTGTGGAGACCTGTGAACTAACACTGTGTAGAAAGAATCCATCAGAGTAATGTGGGTTACTGGAGTAGAGGTGAAGAGGTTTCTGTCGAAACTTAGCAGAGCTTTATCAACAGTCTTTGTCAATGTGACCTTTCGACGTGACCTTTCGCAGCGCTCAGCCAATGTGCAGGCAGCACAATCTGGAAGGCCCCAAGCAGGCAGAATGTGAGAGCGGAAATGAATCTTGCAAACTGGGGTGAATGCGACAAATACAACAGGATGCGACTTCATTGAGAAAGAATAAAAACAACAGCACATTAAATGTCCAAAAAGGAGTAATAAGAACATCAGCTACTCCCAACTAAGCAATTGCAAATGTGTCCCCTGTAACAATACAGAGAGTGAGGCAGGTCTCCCCGACCACAGTGGAGCTAGGAGGACAACTGGTCAAATTAAGAAGATACTCGGGGCCTCCCTGGTGGCGCAACGGATTGGACGCAGTGCTGTGGAGCTGTCGGCATTCGCGCTGCGAGTTCGATACCTGGCCAGGGAGCTTCCCGCATGGCGCAGCACACCTCTGCTGTCTCCCCGCTGCTCCCCTCAGCAGTGTGTTTCAGTAGATCTGCCTGTTCTGCTCCCCACTATGTCTCTGGTGAACCCTCTCACCACTCCATACCTCTGGCCTGCACTCCAGTTCTAGTATGCATAAATACATATATCTTAAAAAAAGAAATAAAAAAGAACTTAAAAAAGAGAGGGAAAAAAAAAAGAAAGAACATACTCAGGCAAGACATCTTTATAAAACTGCCGAGTCAAATCATTACTACAAAAAAAATACATTCCTATTTATAGTCCATTTGCTTTATTGAACTTGTTTAGTTCAAAAACATCTGGTAACCATAAAACATGCCCTTCACAAAATAAGCCTTTGGATGTTCCCAAATAAATTGAAAAAGAGGTGCTTCTTGATTTAATTAAGGGCACTTACTTAGTACTATTTTATAATTCTAATCTTATGCAAGATCCTCTGTGTGTGTGTGTGGTTGTATGAAATTTAATGAAACTCATTGGCCATGAAGAAACGTGAAATAAAACCTGGCATCTTGAAACCAAGTACCGTTTTCTGGTGTGAGAAGAAAAGCTTCATTAAGGATTTTGGGGGGGGAGGGGGAGTGGGGGCTTAATCTCGGGCCTCTCAGTGACTGGCACCGAAATCACGAGCTGTTTTTAATTCAGTTTACTGTTTTTATTACAGCCAAAGTGGCAGGGAGGCTTTGTGATCATCCACAAACCCAGCAAATCTCCTGTTTAAATAGCTTTCCCCTTTTCTTCACAAAAGAATTACACCCGCGAAGGGAACGCGCGGGTTCTTTGCCCATAAATCACGCCTTTCTCTTCCAGAAGCAACGTGAAGTGAAGAGGAGCCAAACCTCACCCTGAGTCCTCAGTGCTGGGGCCTTTTTCCCCAGGAGCGGGGCCGCGCAGCCCCGGGCCTTGCAGAATGACGCGCTCGGCCTCTGGGCCCATCACCGCGACTGGCAGAACGGGCTCCCCGGGGCCGTCTTCCTCGCAGTCCAGGGAACTCTCTGTCCTGGCGGGCGCTGCTGAGAGGCTGTGGAGATGGTCTGGAGGCCGCCCCCGCGCAGGAGCCCGTCACGGCTGGCTCGTTGGCTGCGGACGGACGCCGCTTAAGTCTGTGTCCGTTTCTCCAGAACGTGCCCAGGAGCAGGGCCAGTGCGGAGAGACCAGCGCAGAGGTTGCTGGAAGCCTCATTTCTCCCCGTTTAGGCAGAGGGCAAAAAAAGCAGGGGCCGGGTCAAGAGGATCGGCCTGGCACCAGCCAGGGTTCCAGAGAGTGCCCGTCCCTGTGGGACACCTCCTCGGCCCGGGAGTGTCTGTTGCCCGGCGTGGAGAGAGGCGCCAGGGCCCTTGCTCCCTTTCCTGGAGGGAGCCAGAGCGCGGGAGGCCCTGCTGAGTCCGGCTTGGCACGTTCTCTGTGAGAGAATGAGCCCCCCGGGAGCCGGGGATGTTTTTCTGCTTCTGCCTTTTCGCTTACAATCAAGTGTTTTATACCCACACCCGTGGCGCGCTGCTGTGTCTGTCCCCACCCGTCGTACACGCAGCGTGACTTCCTGGCCTGCAGCATTTTAAATCAATTCCACAGGTGGGCTCTGTGAGCCACCAGAGCACCGGCCAGGGGCGCACCAGGGTTCGCCTGGCCCCCCAGGGAGCTGAGCCTACACAGTGGGCTGCGGGGCGCTGGGTGCCACCCTCCTCCCTTCTTTCCTCTGGTCTCTTTTCAGTCCTTCCTCTTCCAGGGTGGGGGGATGCAGAGAAACAGACCAGTTGCACTGAGGATTTGCTCCAGAAAAAAGAAAAGGGGGAAGCGTCCCAGGTCCTCTTCTCTCCCGCCCAGCCCTGAAGAGGAACAAAACATGCGGGCCTCCCCGGTGGCGCAGCGGTTGAGTGCTGCGCTGTGGAGCTGTCGGCAGCAGCGACTCGAGTTTGACGCCCGGCTGGGGGAGAATCCCACATGGTGCGGCAGACCTCTCCTGCCTTGCCCGCTGCTCCCCTCAGCAGTGTACTTCTGAGCTGCCTGTTCTGCTCCCCACTCTGTCTCTGGTGAACCCTCTCGCCGCCGCACGTCTCTGGCCTGTACCCCAGCTTGTATGTATAAATAAAAAAAAAGAATACCGCATGCACCAGAACACTGGTGCGAGGCCACAGAGAACAAAGCCCCGCCCCTTCTCCCTGATTCAGGACTCTAGGAGGAAGCAGAGCTGCTGGAGATGGGGTGTCCTCCACCGCCCCATAATCTTGAGCCAGCCTTCCATACGTAGTGGTCTTTTTATTTTTAAAGATTTATTTATTTATGCAGATAAGCTGGGGTGCAGGCCAGAGGTGTGGGGTGGTGAGAGGGCTCACCAGAGACAGAGCGGGGAGCAGAACAGGCAGATGGATGGAAATACACTGCTGAGGGAAGCAGCGGGAGGCAGGAGAGGTCTGCTGCGCCCTGTGGGAATCTCCCCGGCCGGGCATCAAACTCGCAGCAGAGCTGCTGACAGCTCCAGAGCGCAGCACTTAACCCGTTGCGCCACCAGGAAGGCCCCACATAGTCATCTTGCCTACGCTGGCACCTGCCTAGATCTCAGGCAGGCCATAAACCAGAGAGGAAAACTGATGAGCTGCGGGGCAAGCGTGGGGTACCCTGGCAGCATCCACGCGAGAATGGGGCCCGGAGACGGGTAGCGTGGCTGGGAATCCAGGCCCTCTCGGCAGATATTTTGGTTTTGATTTATTCTGCAAATATGTAAGAATTTTTATTATTTAAGATAAGATATGGCTTTTACTTCTAGCCCTCTGGTTGCAAAGATAGGCGCTCTCAGTAAATCAAGCCGGGATGATCAGCTCGCCTCGTCAGCTGGTGAGCCCGAGACAAAATGCCCTGGTGTTCGTGCAGGATGTGGGTGCCAGTGATTCGTCTGAGTTTTGTACTTTCTGTCAGCTTCCCAGAGAAAAGACAGTGGGAAAGAGGCTATGCAGAGGAATCATGACGGTGGTAAATGCATGAAAATAAATTTTACGTATTTATCTGATTTAGTTTCCCCGATGTTCATTTTCTTCCTAAGTAATGTGTGGGGCGGGTGGAAAATAAATCCCAACACCCTCTGGCTTCTTCTCAGGCAGAAGGAGTCATCAGAACAGCATCAGGCAACGAGTACAGGAAAACAATGGTGCTAATAACACGCATAGGGAGAATCACACGGCCGGAAATTGTACGGAACGATGGAGACTACCAGGAATTGTTTTGCTGGGTTTTAGGACCGACGGCAGGGACAGAGCATCCTCACTCTGAGAGTAAAGATGAGATTCTTAGATAAAGGAAACATGTTGAGTGGGTAAGACCCCCAAAACTAATTCTTCTAGGTCATAAAAGGGGGAGCAGTGATTGCTTCTTCAGTGAGGGAGAGGTCAAGGGCTTGAGGAGGAACAGAAGCTTCTAGTGTCCAGGACGCTGACTGCTTTCAACCCAAACCATCTGCATCCGTGGGTGACAGGATAAACCTCCCAAGACTCAGAGCCTTGACTGACCATTGCCTGCTAGTTCTTCCTTCAAGGTGACAAGAGGCCCACTCTAGACCTACTGGGAAAAGCCTGTCTTTTGGGGGTGCTGATCCATAGCAGGCTTTACGTTGGGGAGTTTGGTATTGACACAAACGGGTCACCATTTTTTTCTAAATGGTTCTTCAGTTTTCCCAAACTGAAGACAAGTTGAATGTAAATAAAGCCTATTTCTATCCTGCACATCAAGATGGGATCTTAGAATTTAGTCAACATTAAAAATTATATCTGGGCTCTGCTCACGAGCATATAGAGGAGACGGATCTGATTCTTAAGGTCAAGGAGACTTAATAGGAGACTTAATGAGAGGCAGTGAGAAGCGAAGTCAGTTTGACTGCCAACTCCAAACTCAGCCAATGTTCACAGAAATGGACATCATTTAAATTAAACTATTCAATTTTTCTGTATATTTTCTGAATCAATTATGATTAAAATGATTCATCATTCTTGAATGAGATGAAACAATTCATGCTTAAGCTTACACGTGGGGTGAGATTTACAGTGTGAAATGCAGCATGTGACTGTGAAATTAGACATTTGAGGCTCTGCAACCTGGGGTGAGAAGGGTGAACAGACGCTCGAAGACAGAGACAGACCTTCCCCCTGAGCTGCTCGCCGTGGGCACTGAGCTGCTCGCCGTGGGCACTGACCAGCCGCTGCCCATGATCTCCAGCTCATGGACACGGTGGTAGATGTGGAGGGGTTAATATTTTCTGTACAACATTTTAAGGGACGCACGTTGCCCGTAACGTCTGAATTATACACTTGCTTGCAGTGTGCATGCAATTAGAAGCCACACGGCGTAAATATTCATAACTTTGTATTTCTAAAATGGTCAAGACTGAGGTGTGCCCAGGTGCCCAGGACTACTAAGAGGAAATCCCACGTTGCCTATGCCAAGGGTCTGTGCCACGCAATGCATGAGGGCACAGGAAGATTCTCTTGGTGTGGTGTATGCAGAGGTCTCTGATTGGTGAGAAGAACAAAGGGGGGAGAGGGGAGGGGAGGGAGAGAATTTATGCAAAGTAGGCGAACTGCCAAGGGATATGGACCCTCACCATCTTCTCATGGGCAAACGCCTAAGTGATCAGGCCGGGCCCAGAGCTCAGCTGCAGGAGCGTGAGCTCAAGGCATCTCCTGGGCTGGGAACGCAAGTGGTCGTGGGGCAGGGAGGCTGGGGGAGGAGAGATGGAACTCAAAACAGCCCCTTCCGAGGTGGATAATCCACCCCACGGTCAGTCAAGAGGCTGGTGCAGAAGTCTCCAGGACCAAGGATGGAAAGACGCCACCCGAAATGTGCCTTGTTCCTCCCTGGTCTACCCCACGACGACCACCTTGCTCTGTCCTCCTCCCCAGCAGCCCCCACTCAGAAGTCAGGCGCAGGACATGCTGGGAGCTGCAGTCCAGGGACTCAGACGTGGGCAAGCAGGAAGTGGGGGCAGGAAACATGGCGCCCGTTCCTGTTGCCACAGCCAAGCTCCTCCCGCCTCCCTGACGCATCTGTATCAAATGTAGCACCGACGTGTGCGTTATTCCATTTCTGCAGACCAGCCCTGCAAATTCAGTTATCACCATCAGAAGTCTACAGACAAAATACAAAACCGCAATTTATAGAAGTGAATGCATAATTCAAAAGTTCTAAGTAACAGAGACTTGAATAGCTCATGTCACTAGCGACTTTAACTAAAACTGACAGCACAACTTAAAAAAAAAAAACATTCTTCTAGTCTATGTGTAGCTCAGTGTCACAGAGTTAGGTGTGTATTTGCCAGTTTGTTGCCCAAGGATCTGTACCCAATTCCATTTCCCTCAGGACACTGAATTCTTACATAATCATGCCCACATATCCTCTGGGAAGAGTCGCTTATGTGTTTGAATAAGTATCCTATTATTTCATTCTCTTTCAGCAAAAAAACAATGTCTTGACACTCTTTCAAATGCTGATAACCTGTCCAAGGGAGTGAGGCTGAAGACGGAATCTTCAGCCGGCAAAGTGGAGAGAGGGCTGAGCCAGAGAACAGCCTGTATAGACAAGTACTCTGAAAAACTCAGGTCACAACCTCCGGGTTATATGCAGAAATGCTTTATTTCTCTTGAAAGTTTTTACATGATTATTTTGAACTTCTCATGATACTGGAAGGTATGGCCCAAGTAATATTACTATTACAACTTACTTCTTTTCTCATTTAGTGGTTTTTCTGCCAAGTAACTTTTTCCCTCAGTTAGGGTGTGAAAACATTTCTTTTTTTTTTTTTTTATAATATATATTTTTATTGTTATTTATGTCTTTTACATTTTGCATTCCCCTTGGGTAGCCCACCACCAATTCACCCGTGATCCATCTCCATGGTCCCTTGTGTTCTTTTCTATTCCATTTTGTGCCCTTTCCCTTCCCTCCCTCCGGCTCCCTCCTTCCCCCCCTCCCCCCCCACTGATTGTCTCTCTCCCACCTGGCCTCCCTACATTTCTTTAACCTTATCATATGCTCTTACCAAATAATAGCTGCCATTTGGCACTCAATAAAGATGGTGAAACTACTGAAATAGAAGCACACCTGCCCACACACCAAAGACTAGACAGGAGCTCGTACTTACAGTAGAAACACACATATTCATACATCAGAAACATCTAGAGAGGAGAAAGTTATGTTCTGATATATTCATAGGCTTTGTGTTTTAACTACAGATGATACAATGTTCACCTGTTGCTTTAAACCTTCTTGGTGAACTGCAGATATAAAAACATAAAACATGAATGAAAACATGACATGTTTACTAAAAACACACATAACTTAATCACATCAAACTTAATCTCCTTTAAAAAAGGTGATGATAGGCACATCTGTACAATTCTAACTTGATGTAAGTTAACATTCAAGTCAAGAAAACATGCCAACTTATTTCTATATTCAGCCTAATCACCACTGAGCACCTGTTGACTACAGTGACTACTCTAGAAGCACAAAACATAAAGAAAAATCAGAATCTCTCTCTGCCTAGAAGGTTCGTGGTTACAGGTAAAACAACAGACAACCCACACAAAGTGGTTCATGCCAAATTTCAGATAGTAAGTTTAGAACTTACGGTATCTTTAAGTGGCCGTATAACACTCAATATGAAAGGATGTTTTAAAGGCTATCAAATGGTACATTAGAAATATTTCCACCAGGATCCTCCCTGGTGACCTAGGGGTTAAGTCTCAGTGCTGTCACCTCTGCGGCCTGAGTTCAATCCCCGGCCAGGGAGCTGACTCACATGGCGCAGCAGACCTCTCCTGCCTCCCCGCTGCTCCCCTCAGCAGTGGATTTCAGTGGATCTGCCTGTTCCGCTCCCCATTCTGTCTCTGGTGAATCATCTAACCCGCCCCCACACCACTGGCCTGCACCCCAGTTCTTATATGAAAAAAAGAAGCTTCCTCTTGCACAGTGAGACCCCAGTTCTCCTAGAAAGACAGGTAAACAGATGTCAAAAAAGGGGCAGGAAAAAAAAAAACAAACAGAAAATGGCTAAAAGGGGAAGAAAAAATGTGAACGAAAATAGAAGAAAAAGAAGAAAACAAGCAATTGGAAGGAGGTGTGTGATGTTAGCAGCGTTTATGATTGAATGTGAGTTATATGTATTTTTACTCTTTCCATATTATCTTTATAAATAATGCACACTATTATTACAAAAGTAAATAATAAATTCTAGACAAGACTGCTTACAACCCATTTACCAAAGAAAATTGGTTCTTTCTATTTTTCATCCCTTGTCCTTTGGCATATGAATATTTAATTTTTACGTATATGAAAAAATTTAAAACAGAAATTTGCATTCTCCTTCCTCCTTTTTATTTAACATGAAACATGACCTTTGTTTTCCCCTAAGTTTCTTTTTCTGCAGGAGGTACAGCTAAAAATATCATCTCAAGGGGTCTTTGACTTATTTCCAATTATTCCCTTTTCATTCTGCCCCTATCAAGGGAGCTAAAATAAACATCCTTTTACAGATTTAGGTGCTTGTATTCTTCACACCTAATTTTATAGCGACTTGGTATTATTTACTTACGCAGAAATACCAATTATCATCACTTTTAAAGGAACACAATGCGTGGATGTACTAGAGCTATAAAGAATGTGCTGGGAATCACAAAAATAAATCAGAGTTGATTATTTTCCTATGTGCAAATGGTACCATTGCAAACCCATGATCCGTGAACACCGAGAAAGTCCTAAACCCCAAAACAAACGGTACCCACCCAGGTGCAACAAAGACAGGTAGGGGCCCTTGCCTGAACAGAACCCCAGAGCAGGCAGGTGCTGCACCCACAAGCCGAGTACAGCACCTGACGTAAATGCTCACAACATTCAGAGTGAAAACGGTCCTATCTTAGCTCCGGTAAAAGTAGAACAACAATGCTCAAGTCTAGCAGCAAAGGTTCCTATGATTCACTGCAGCATTTTAACGGCTCCTTTTGTGTTTTAAAGCACAACAATCAGAGAAGTGAAACTGATGCGCTTACTTTCCTACTAAGCACCAGGTAATGGCGTCTTTCAGCTTCATGATTTCATTATTGATGTTATTCTTACAGTATAGTATTGCAGTCACTATTTCCACCTTGCAACAAACAAGGACATGGGAGTGACATAAGGGCTAAGGAGCTACAAAGTTGAGTTTTTAAATTAGTTTTTAATTACAACCCCATTCCTGAAGTGTGTGAGCCCAGAACCTTCTCAGGCTGGTGGGGAAGGCAGGGTCACAAAGACAGTCCCCCAGAAAGGCAGCGAGGTGGCTGCACACATTTGTTCTTCGGGGAGTGTGCCAAGGTCTCGCGCAAGCCCCTCACTGCTCTCTCGGCACCCAGGACACTTGCCGGGCATGTGACGGACACACGCAGAGTGTATTAAACCTTAAACGTGCTGGTAAAGGCTCATCATCCTGGAGATGTGTCCACTCCCACCGCGAGATGGTGACAGGGAAGGTATTTTCTCCATAAGGAAGAGGCAATTTGTTTGCTCACAAAAGCAAGTAATCATGTGCATATGCATAGCCCTGTGCGCCTAGTTGAGATCCAACCTCTTCGAACCAGGGTAGGTAAGTTCTCAGGCAGCATGCAGCAGGATTTTCTAGAACCCTCTTCCCTGAGTTATTTTAAAAATTGCTAAAATATTGGGAAGAACTCAATATTTATTTTTTAAGATTTTATTTATTTATGCATATAAGAACTGGGGTGCAGGCCAGAGGTGTGCGGTGGTGAGAGGATTCCCCAGAGACAGAGTGGGGAGCAGAACAGGCAGATCGAGGGAAACACACTGCTGAGGGGAGCAGCGGGGAGACAGGAGCAGTCTGCTGCGCCCTGCGGGAAGCTCCCTGGCCGGGGATCAGCTCCCACTGCGGTGGCTGCCGATAGGGAGATAGCCTGAGACTTCACCCCTTGCCGACCAGGAAGGTCCAAGAACTGGCTATTTAGATGAAAATAAATCGAAAGCAGAAGATGCACAGAAAAGACTTGGACCTTGCTCATTCCTCACAGGGACAGACGCACTCACACTTCATAACGCTCGGAATCCCTAAAAGTCAGGACCTTGAGGGACTCAAGTGCTCACGGAATCCCCGCAGAGAAACCCCGACACCCACGAGAGGCCCATCCGCGGACCTCGGCCGGCCATCGGCTCCCCCCAAGCCCGGGGCCCTCGCCCTCCTCACACAGCAGCCTTGGCAGGGGCGAGCTCTCACAGGAGAGGCGCAGGACCCCACGGCCGCCGCATAAACCGCAGACCTCACTCAGCAGGCCCGAGAGGCCTCCCCTGCCCCGGCTCTGGCGCCTGGGGAGCGGCTGGACCGGGCTGACCCCCGCCGGGGCCGCCCGCGCACAGCCCGCCGCGCCAGGTCTGCGGGGGCGGCCGCCGACACTGCCCCTCCGGCCGGCGTCCGTCACAGTCCCCGCAGAGGAGACGGCGCGGCCACCCTGGCCAGGCCCGCAACGCACTAGGCAGAGCGTGTCATTTGCCAAAAGCCGGATACTCACAGAATGTCACCGGAATAAGCAACGGCAGCATTTCAGGACTGGGGTTCTTGACAGTTTCACCAGGACGCGCCCCCTGTGAGAGCCGCGCGCATCTGCTGCCCTGTTCCCGTGGGTCACATGTTTTCTTTTATGGACAGAGGGGAGGCCCAGAGCTGTTTCTTTAAAATGAGAAATTAGGTTAAAACACCTGTTTATGGCCTCCCTGGTGGCACAAGGGTTAAGTGTCAGCACTATGAAGCTGTCCGCAGCCACTGCAGCATGAGTTCGGTCCCCGGCCCGGGAGATTGCCAGAGGGTGCAGCAGACCCCTCCTGTCTCCCCGCTGCTCCCCTCAGCAGTGGGTTTCAGTGGCTCCGCCTATTCTGCTCCCCACTCTATCTCTGGGGAGTCCTCTCACCACCCCACACCTCTGGCCTGCACCCAACTCCTGTATGCATAA
Source organism: Scalopus aquaticus (assembly GCA_004024925.1). Taxonomy (NCBI): domain Eukaryota; kingdom Metazoa; phylum Chordata; class Mammalia; order Eulipotyphla; family Talpidae; genus Scalopus; species Scalopus aquaticus. Next base: position 14,331 of record PVIJ01017521.1, on the reverse strand, counting down.
ATAAATCAATCTTTAAAAAAAACAAAAACAAACAAGAAAACACCTGCTTAGATATACCTCTGTAAAGACAGAAACTACTTCATAATTCCCCAGGTTACTGTAGCATAAAGGTCCCATTTCCAATTACATACGAATTATTTAACAATCATTCATACACACAAATTTTTAATCAGGAGTGACGTGACCCTCCACAGAAAGCTTTTCTACACTGGGAGAGAGAAACAGGCTCTGACGTCAGAGACTCCCTGGGGTGGAGGGCAGGCGTTGGAGACACCTGAAGAAGAACACGAGCCACAATGTCAGGAGGAGTGGACGCCTTCAGCCGAGGCTGCGCCATCAACAAAGGCAGGCACGGCCAGCCCTAGCTTGCTGGCCCAGGCAAACTGACTAGGCTGGCCGCTGAGGTTGACTGGCATGCAGCACTCGCACTTTTTATTGTTATTATTATTTGTCTTTTACATTATGGAAACAACCCAAATGCCCAAAAATAGAGTACTATTCAGCACTCAAAAATGATAAACACATGCAATTCGCAGCAACATGGATGGAGATGGAAGGAATCATGCTCGGCGAAATAAGCGTGTGCATTTCCAAGGGTGATAGAGTTAAAAGGGCAAGGGGACTATGAAAGTTGTTAAATCTGGACATAATGTTTACAGCCACCATTAGAGAGAGACACCTTAGGACCTAGGATCTTACATCAGCTTTCATTTTTGAGATTACCGACCCCTGTGAGTATCTAATTGGAATCAGCTCACTCACAAATGAACTAATTTTAGGCATATTCTTTAACAAACTGAGACACGTTCACTAAGTTCTTCTAGATAAGGCATATTCCTAGGAATAATAGATGATAAAACTACCCAAGATACAGCCAGTAAGCACAGGTGATAGTGTCAGCAGCACAGATTAGAAATGCTGGCAACACTACATAGAAATACTATCTGTAAGTAGTAATAGAAGGTTATCACCAAAAAAAAAGGGGGCATACAAGTGACTTTTACTTTCCAAATCTATTTGGATTTAAGTTCAGGTAGTAAGAATTCAGAAAACAAAATAAATAAGAAATAAGGAAATAAGAAATGTTAGAGCTAAAAGTGTTAAGGATGTTTAAAAAATGTCGACATATTTCCTAAGGAGGGATTTCACTGAGTGTATCCAGACGTGAATGATTGCACATGTGACAGTTAAATACTTTCAGCAGCAAGGGCTGAGAATTTCAGCACCAACTAGTGTGTGCAGGGTGGTGTGTGTGTGTGTGTGTGTGTGTGTGTGTAGAGAGAGAGAGACAGACAGACAGAGACAGAAACAGAGACAAGGAAAGAAAGAGAAAAATAATTTTTTGGCAAGAAACTGAATGAATGTCTCAAAACCAAACCCTCACCCTATCTCCCTCCACGTCTGTGACCCACTTTTCTGTTGGCTTCATCCTCAGGTGTCCAGGCTCCTGCAGGAGGACAAGTCGGCAGGTGAATTAAAGAAGTCCTTTCAAGAAGGCATTGTCACAATTCCAAGTCGTGACCGACCAGAGTAATTCCACCCGCGCGAGTCCCATTCCGTTCTCGCCTGTATTCACTCCGACTGGGTCTTGTAGCGCCACTGGGGGAAGCGCCTGGAGCCGGGGGGGTGAGTTTCTGCTGAGCCAGACCTGATACTCGGAAGCCCTCAGGGACTGGAGTCCCAGGAGAATGAAGGTGGCGAGGCTGACATTAAACTTCCAAAAGCCGGGCCTCCCTGGGTGCAGCGGTTAAGCGCTGCGCTGTGGAGCTGGCGACGCGAGTTCGACGCCCGGCCGGGGAGATTCCCACATGGCGCGGCAGACCTCTCCTGCCTCCCCGCTGCTCCCCTCAGCAGTGTGTTTCTGATCTGCCTGTTCTGCTCCCCCCTCTGTCTCTGGTGACCCCTCTCACTGCCTCACACCTCTGGCCTGTACCCCAGCTTGTATGCATAAATAAATAAATCTTTTAAAAAAATAAATAGATAAACTTCTGAAAGCCCTGAATGCCACCAAGAGGAGCCGTGAGTTTCGCCCCATGTTTTATAGCAACCAGGCAGAACACAGGGATCAGAATAAACGGTGGGTAAAAAGAGTGAATCAAACAGCAAGTGCAGACTAACCACAGAGGAATTCTTGGATGATCTCTCTGGCACCTTTTGTTGCCTTTTGCAAATTAAAAAAAAAAAAAAAAAAGGGGAAGTCCCGGGGAATAAACTCTGCCCAAAAGGGTATCATTGACCATCACTCCTGACAAGGCTAAGCCAAAGGTTACGGAGATAAGTAAGTCTGCAGTGAGAGAGTAAGCCAGCTTTCCTCACTTGGCTTGGTTTAAAGTACACCGGAAAAATGATTTATCTTTTTTCCCAGTGGCAATGAATGAAATAATTTTAATGGGATAAAAGAGGGAAAAAGAGGATTGAGAAGAATCAAATAGTGACTTATCAAAATGTAAACCAAAGCAAAAATTCTGCAAATTCTAACCTCTGGCTATTTTCCTTATATACTGTCAGGCTGAAAAGCAAATCACCCAAATAAAGCAAATTCATGTCACTGAGAATGATGATGCCAGAAGTGAACCGGGAGGTAGAATAACGGTCGCGCGTCCAGAAGAAGCCCTGAGCCCTCAGAGTCCGGGCTGGAAGGGCTCAGAGGCGAGCAGAATGGGGCCTGCCCAGGTCGGCCTGGCACAGGGGCTGGCCTTGTCCAGGCGCTGACCACGGGGCTCAGGAATATTTCCAACGCGTGAGGTAAACAGAAGACGCGAAGCTACCCTCGGGGAAAGAGGAAAAACAATACTGCTGACTGTCGAGTTCCAGCTTCCTGTCCAGAGAACTTGGAGAATTTCTTCTCGTGCTCCTTCCCAATGTGTTGAGAGCCCCTGCCCCGCCTGCCCCGCCAGGTCCAGGCCCGCCGCCACCCCCATATTCTCTTCACCCTCTGCCTCACTACCAGTGGGGAAGAGGCTTGTTATGCAGACTTCTGCTGTCTGGGAGACGGAGATCACAGCCTCAGAAATTTTTTGCTAATTGTTCATGAAAATATTATTTATTTCTGCCTCACAGTTGAGTCGAACTGCTAGACAACTGACTGGCAATAATAACCGTGGAGGCTCAAGAACATCAGCCCTGGGGCCTCCCCGGTGGAGCAGCGGTTAAGCGCTGCGCTGTGGAGCTGTTGGCAGCGGCGACGCAAGTTCGACGCCCGGCCGGGGAGAATCCCACATGGTGGGGCAGACCTCTCCTGCCTCGCCCACTGCTCCCCTCAGCAGTGTACTTCTGATCTGCCTGTTCTGCTCCCCACTCTGTCTCTGGTGAACCCTCTCGCCACCCCACACCTCTGGCCTGCACCCCAGCTTGTATGTATAAATAAAAAAAAATAAAATAAAAAATAAAAAGTCATAAAAAAAAAAAAGAAATGTGTTGGGTGAGGCTCCTCCCTTAAAAAAAAAAAAAAAAAAGAACATCAGCCCTAATGATAGCAGGAAAGCAGGAAACCCAAGAAGAGCCCCAGCGCGGGGCGCAGTGACCCCCAGGCAGCAGGCAGAGAGGCTCTGAGAGGCCAGCCCAGTGCCCAGCGGCCCTTTTTTGTTTTTGTTTTTGTTTTTTAAGATTAATTTATTTATGCCTATAAGATCTGGGGCGCAGGCCAGAGGAGTGGGGGGTGGTGAGAGGATTCCCCAGAGACAGAGTGGGGAGCAGAACAGGCGGATCCACTGAAGCACACTGCTGAGGGGAGCATCGGGGAGGCAGGAGGGGTCTGCTGCGCCCTGTGGGAAGCTCCCTGGCTGGGGATCGAACTTGTGCTGCAGTGGCTGCGATAGCTTCATAGTGCTGAGACTTAAGCCCTGTGCCACCAGGGAGGCCCCCTCAGTGGCCTTTTGAACACAAATGCTTTCAGTGGAGTTTGGGGGCGAAAGAATAGGGATGAATGGAGGTGAGAACTGAGACGTGCTCATATAAGATATGGTTTTAGAAGTTTGGTTTTAACTAAAGTTTCAGCAGAAGAGGGACGTCGGGTGCAGGGCAGACTTAGTTTGCTACTGGTGCTGTTTTGTCATTAGTTGTTTTTTTTTTTAAGATTTATTTATTTATGCATACAAGCTGGGGGACAGGCCAGAGGCGTGGGGCGGCAAGAGGGTTCACCAAAGACAGAGCGGGGAGAAGAACAGGCAGATCGATGGAAACACACTGCTGAGGGGAGCAGCGGGGAGACAGGAGAGATCTGCTGCGCCATGAGGTCTGCTGTGCCCGGCCGGGCATCGAACTCGCGTCGCTGCTGCAGACAGCTCCACAGCACGGTGCTTAACCGCTGCGCCAGCAGGGAGGCCCTGTTTTGTCATTAGTTATTACCTCTCTTTGGCAGGGCGCAATAAGTCTTCATGCATGCAGATGGGAATGATCCATCAGAGAAAGGCAAGATTCAGAAGAGAGAGGCTATGAGGAAGACGGCCTTCAAGGAGGCTGCAGCAGTGGTGGGGAAAAAGCAAACCCTGTGATAGGAAGCTTGGAGACGCTCTGGAGGAAAGATAGGGAAGGGAGCCCAGGGTGTTTTCCTCACAGCATGTAAGGAAATTGATTACCTGAGTCAGTTATCGGGACGAGGAAGAAGGAGTGAAAGACAACCATACATCTTTGAAAGATACAATCAAGAGAAATAAAATTAGAGAACCAAGGTTGTGCTACTATCCTCGATGATGGAAAAACATAAACAAACCACCAGGCATTAGAAACACAAGCGTAGCTGAAGGACGTCAGTTGAGTGGTTTTGTACGGATCTGTATGGATTTGTACGGATTTTGTACGGATCTACTGCACAGTCAGCGCCCTCCTGATAATCACCTCCTCTGAGAAGCCCACTCTGACTTTCTGGATTAATCCAGAAAGTTAAATATCTCTGCTCTGTGTCACCTTAGGGCTCTCTGCTCATCTGCTGAAGTCCTAATATATTAAACTCATCTCCACATCCACTTGTCTGTTCCTGTAACTTACACATCTTTTTTCTGTAGGACCAAGCCAGTATTTCTAAGGGAGGGACATATGCTAATAATAGCTCAACAACAAACAGACAGACAAACAAATAAATAAAGGGAGGGAATGAGGAACTTTGAAGTGCACGTCCCAATTTTCCTATCACCTTACAAAACTATATGCAAGTCACAGATTTGATACATTTCTATAACAAATTATATACAGATATTAAATTAGCAGTGGGACTCTATCCAACATTGTATTTTAGACCTACGCATTATGTACTATCACTTTGCACATGGTATTCCAATCACAGTATGCATTTTAAACATACCTTCTTATTTTACAAATGTTCTTCTTAAGTGTTTCCTAATTCTCACTGAAAACCAAAGTCAATTATGTGTAACTCATTCCATTAGCTTGGCAATGAAAATGAAGTGAATAAACAGTCAGCAGAAAAAATAAATATGCTATAAAAGAAGGATTTGAGCATATATTTTGTACAAAGTAAATATAATAAGCTGCATGAAAAGAAGATATCTGCAAATGTCATTGATGCCTTAAGTAAAATTATGAAATCATTATTCATAGCAAACAGATTGCACTTATATCCATGTTATGACATATAATCACAAGAGTCCAAAGTGTGAAAACACTATAATTCTAATTTAATGATACTGATTCATGGCCATCATCTATAAAGCTTTTAGTACAGTAAAGCATAAACACAGCTGAGGTAAGAGCTTCCTGAGAGTATTCATATGCCCTGAAGGACGATTCTAGACTTCCAAAATATAAACAACAATGTAAAACAATGTTACCTTCATAAAAAATTGAAGAAAATAAATTCATATCTATCCCTACATAAATTTATAAAATATACATTTTCATGACTTAAGCTTTTTATTAACTGACATTCAAAAGCCAAAATTGAAAACGCACACTGCCTTCTTCTCAAAATGTAACTCTTGCTACCACGAATGGTAGCTTCTTGGTGCAGGTGTAACCATCAAGCAAAAGGCGTAACTTGTCAGACCAAATTGAATGGAACCGTCCAATGTCATTTGGAAAAACAGAAGCAGGTGGATTCATGAGGATGGAAAAAAGCACCGAGAACAGACATTTGGGAGATACTTCCATGGGGAACCCCTGCAATTCCAATAAAATGAGATTCTATGAAGACAGGGCTGACGCGAATGGTCTCAGAATGGTTCCCTGTGGAGCCTCCCACGGGTTAGTACAGACCATTCCCAGCCCTGCACCGTCAGCTCTTTCCAGCCCACAGAATGTGTCCGCACTTGGTGACCCAGAGTGCTTTCCAAGCAGCATGAACGGTGTTCCTGGGGAAAGCCCCCTGGATGGGCAATGGAGCTATTGAGAGGAAAGGGAGCCCAGAGAACCCCAGCCCCCCCGCAAAGAGATGTGGTGAAGAAATAAAGGGAGCTCCAACTAAAACAAAAATGCATGAAAGCACTTTGCGCCTAGAGAAAACAGTCTTTTCTTGGGCAATGACAAGAGTTCTGAGTGAATCTTCCTGCACAGGCGCAGTCTCATGAGCAAAGTCCTTCAGGGGACCAGCGTACCCCTCACAGAGACACCCTGATGGCCGTTAGGTAAACAGACCACGCGCCTCTACACCTCATCCAGAGACGTGGACATAAATGATGTACATTATTAAGTACTTGAAGCATGGGATTAAAAGATACTGATGAACACGAAGGACAATTAACAAGAAGCAGATACAAGGAGCAGAAAAGATCTTCATACTCTAATGAGATCTTCAGCAAGATCAAGACAGAAAATCTGCCTGAAAAAGAGCAGATCCTCATGAAGACTGAAGAACTTGACAACTAGAAAAAACTTCTGGACTTAACAACATCTGATCTCAACTTTGGCGATCTCACCTTCCGGCTCTGACCGCACGGCTCGTGGCAGCTGGTGCCCCTCAGGGGAAACCATCAGCAAAGGGACAGAAGGGCAGAAATGATGCTTCCCGGAAGCACGGAGGAGCTGCGGGGGCAGCCGGGACATGGGGACTCAGTCATGGAGACAAGCAAAAGTGAGGCCCAATGTTCTACACAGAGCTTTGCCCTTTGGGACACGAACCTATTTGGGGGCAAGGCCAACACACAGGAAACTGGGAGCATCTGAGAGGCAAGAAGCCACTGAAACTACTGAATACGGTCAAGGACTGGGCAGGGAGACAAAGACTGGGGTTCAGAGATTGGAGATGACGGGGCTTCTCACGGAGGAGGGGACACCGAGGGGCTGCCCCGCCCTCGGCACACAGCTTCATCTGAGGCATTTGCTGACTTTCAAAGTGAACAGAGCGAGATGCCAAGGAGTCACGCAGAATGTGGCTAAAGATCACAGTGATGGCTGTCCCGAAGTACTGAACACAGGACCTGTCATCGCATCCATGCAGGAGGAGAAGCCTGGTGAGCACACCACGCTCACCTGTGGAATGCCAAGGAGATTATACCCACGGATTAGAAATAATATTTGCAGAAACTGCCCGGGACTTAGAACCTCCCCAGCTCTTGACTGGACTTTGGTAATTTATCCATCTGCTACCTGCCAGTTACAGAGTGAATCGTTTCAAGAGAAAGAAAAAGATCACCCATGTCCTCTATAATTTTTAGAGCCATTATCTGGCATTTAATGAAAAATGAGCGCTATCTGGGTGAGTGAATGCATATATAGGCAGGCACACATGAATGAGTGAATGAATGAATGAGTGCGGTGGGGAGAAAGAGTGAGCATAAATAGAAACAAAAGTGATAAAGATATTAGAGTCATCAGACTTTCTTTAAAGCAGCTGTCGTTACTTCAAGTAAACAATGCAAATAAAAGAATTCACTGAGAGAATCGGGGCCCAAACAAAAAGATCCAATTGGAAACTGTAGAAATTAAAACCAAAGTAACAGCAACTAAGCAATTAATAAATGAGTTTACCTGTAGTTGAAGATGGAACAAGAGAACTGAAAATAAGTCTTCAGAAAATATCCAGACTTGACATGAAAAGCAAAACAAATGGCTGATACCTAAGAGTGTAAGAATCATTTATTTGAAGACACATGTAATCTGAGTCTCAGAGGAGGCAGAGTAAAAAGAATGCTCTGACACTTAACACAATGATGGTTGTGATTTTTCAAACTGATGAAATACATCAACCCAAAAGATTTAAAAATTGGTAGGAGTCCAATAAGAATAACTGGAAAGCAAAAAAATCGAGACACACTATGCCATTATTTCAACAGTGATTAAAATTAAAGAAGCATCCTTAGTGAAACAAAGGAGAAAACCCAATTAGCATCATTTCAGAAGCAATTGTAAAACAAAGAGAGCTGATGTTGCAACATAAAAATGGAAGCCAAAAGACAATGAAAGAGCACCTTTAACTGAAATGAAATACCTGTAAGCTCAAAAAGTCATGTTCAGTAAAACCACATTTCCTGGTAAACAAATACAATTACAACTTTTCTTCATCAATCCTTTTCTATAGGAAAAAAGTATTTCAAGCAAAAGAAATTATTCCATACCAAAAAAAGTAAAGGAAATGGAGGAGTGAATAAATCGTGGTTGAAAAGATGTTACATGGGAATATCTAAATGGGCTTACAAAATGCTACTAATTTCTACTGGGGTTTAAAATATTAGATAGAATTAAGATGCTCACAACAATGACAGAAACAGCAGGAGGGTGATGAAATGGAATTCTTTCCAAAATGAGTGCTAATTTGTATTGAACTATGTTAATGCAAGAATGCTATTTTACTAACTAAGAAGCCAAGGAAAGAAGAGCCAAAGAATGGATAAGTAACAAGATAACGGAGAAAAAAAAAGCAACACTTCATACAAAAGAAGGCAAAAAAAAAGAAAAATGAACATAAGAAATTATAAAGAGTAAAATGGAATCGTAAGTGTATGTCAACAGAATAAATACCTCAAATAAAAGTCAAAATTCTCTTACTGGTAAAACAGTCATGACAATTAATCACAAAAACAAACCACGTTTCTTAGGAAAGATGCACTTTATATCTGAAGGACTGGAGATTCAAAGTAAAAGACTGTGAAATGGTATACTATGCAAATAAACATGAAGAACAACCAAGCCGACTTAGGGATACTAACATAGAACCAATTAACATTGAGGTCAAAGGCACCCTGTGAGACAAAAAAAAAATAAATAAATAAAAAAAAGCACACTTCATGTACCAGAGTATTATACATTACTTCTTTATTACTGTGTAACAAACCACCATGCAACTCAGCAGCGGGCTGGGAGTTCAGGTCTGGCTTCAGTGGGTCCTCTGTTTTCAAGACCCACCAGGCTGCCTGCAAGTTGCTGGTCGGGTTATATATTCGCTTCCTCAGTGTGACTGATGAAGAAGAACGGCCTTTGTTTCTCACTGTCTGGAAATGTTATCTCACTGAACATGGGTGTCCAGGTTGACAGGTGTTTTCTTTCAAACAAAGGTACCTGTATTACTCAGAATTCTCCAGAGAAACAAAACCAGTAGGTGATAGATTAGACAGATGGGTTAGCAGAAAGACGGATTAGATTAACAGACTAACAGATAGATCTGTATAGGAACAGGCTCACTGGCTGATGAGACAGCCTCCCCTGCAATGCTGCCTGCAAGCCAGACAACCAGAAAAGGCGGAGGGGTGATTCATTCTGAGTCTGAAGGGCTGAGAATCTGGGGGCGGGGGCATTGACATACGTTCCTATTGGATCTGAATGTCTGAAAAGCAGAATCCTGACGTTAGAGGCAGAAGGTGGAGGCTGCAGAGAGAGCCTTGCCCTTCTTCCACATTTTTTCTCTAACCAGGTCCTCAAGGGGTTCAGTGAAGCCCCATGCTGGTGAGCGTGATCTCCCATACTGAGTCCACTGATTCAAATGCTAATCACAGCCTAAGGGACCACCCCACACAGAGTCAGAAATAAGGAGTTACCTTTCCCGGCATCAGCGAGGCTAGGCTGGGGCATGCAGTGAACCATCTCCAGCAAGGTTTGCCTCTTCTGAGGAGAGCAGAATCTGCCCATTCTGGCTACTGGCCAAGTTCATTTTCTTATGAATGAGGGTTCAGATTATTTTCTGGCTATTGGCTAGTCTCTCCCAGAAGGTGCCTCCCCTATGGCCATCCTCCCAGCCAATTCACTAAATAGCCTGTTCGCTTCTTCTGGAAGAAAAAGGAAACTCTGGTCCCCCCGAGGGACCAAAAATTCAGTAAAATAGACATTATATGAATAATAACGTGAACAAACACTCTCTCAGAGACAAAAGAATGATAAATAGTACGGGGATATGTGCTTTTAAAAATGGATATAAAGGTTAAACCTTAGTTTTACTGGTTCATAAATAATTCTCAGCAAATATAAACCCACCGAAAATATACAGTGTACTATCGGTATAGAGATGAATTAATTTATACATCAACTATATCACCATCATCATCAAAACATGGAAGAGGAGGTAAGAAGAAGAGGGGAGTTTAGATAAGGAGGGAGAGAAGAGGAAAAATACTTATTCCCCAAATACTTGGAAAGAACACAAATCTAAATAACAAATGGATCACAGGAGAAATAAAAATGGAGGAAAGAAAATATTTTACACTTGAATCATATTGAATATGTCAGTGCTTGTGTAATAGAGAAAATCCTTTTTAGAGGAATATTTATCACCTTAAACGTACACATTACAAAAGAAAGACTGAAAATCAATTCCATCAATTTCCATCAGAAAGTTATTAAAAGAACAGCAAATAAAACCTCAGAAAATATATGGAAGGACACAGTGATGGTAAGAGTTGAAATTTATAAAGTAGAAATCAGACACTTAAAAATAGACCAAAAGAACTCCTTTTAAATTAATAATAAAGTACCTCCCATACTGGACAAAACTGAGGGGTGCCCAGGGACCCCAAACTGGTGAGGGGAAATACCCTAGTTGCTTATCCATGCACATTAAAGCAAAGTAATCAAACTTTAGTGTGCTTAAAGACCTTTAATTAGTGAGAGCTTGGAGGAAACAGAGAGTGGAAAAAGAGGAGTAGGGAAGAGAAGGGTTGCAAAATAAAATCTCCTGCTCGGATTCCGAAACCAACTCTCCCCTCACGGGCAAATGACAAGACCCAGAGCCGAGCAGCCAAGGCCCAAGAGCAGAGCCAAGAGGAGAAAGAATGGAAGGCACCTCCTGGCAGGAAACACAAAGAAGAGGTAGTACAGGACCCAAATGACTGGGAAGAAGGAGAAAACCAAAGCTCAATATGTACCACCCAAGCTGACTCCCTTGCCAGGTCAAAATGACAGCTGTCTCAGCTTCTCAAGATAACAGGAGCCGGCTGTCTGCCAACGCACTAAAGCCCAACAGAGAGACCCATGTCTCTTGTGTTCAGTGTTTTCAGTCCAACATGGCGGCTCAGCTCCACCCCTAATACCCAACAGCCCCAGAGCAAGAAATCTGGTTCCTGGTGGGCCTGGAGTCGCAATGGAAGGCTCCTGGCAGCGTGAAGAGGGGGCTGTAGTCCAGAGCCTTCTGTCCGGCCAGCCTGCCAGTCTGGACCCAGGTGTGCTGCTGCCACCTGTAACAGACTGTCGCAAGAAAGACCAAGGAAAAAGAGAAAAGTAGAATGTGTGCACACACAAATCACGCAGCTGTCCTTGTGCTATACGGGTACGGCGCCCTGTGGGAAGAAGACCCAGAGCTGCCCAAGTGACCTGGGGATTAACAGTATTCTCCCCCCTGCTCTGAGGGGCAGTTTGTAGAGATGTGTTCTCCTGATAAAAACTCAGTGGACTTCACAATTCCTAGCTGCACCGTTCTCTGCGTGTAGGTCTGCTATGCCATGCTCAATAAATGGTTTTGAAATAAAATCATAAAATGATCAAAATAATGATAATTCAATTGAGATAGGTAACATCTATAGTTATTATTTCCAAATATATTGAATGATAACTTTTAAACTTAAAAAAAAAAGAGAAACGTTAGAAAAATACATTGTCCCCTACATGAGATCGAAAATATTTCAAAAAATCTAATGGCAGAAAAGAATTTATTTCCTGCCTGTCCACCTCACTCCTACAGACAAAGGTCATCAAGGCCATTTTACAGCTAAATTTTACTAAGTCCCCCCAATGTGGTAATTGTGTTAAAGCACAGAAAAGAAAGGTCAACTCGTCTCATGCTCATTTTGTAAGTCTAGCAACCATGAATATAAAATTGGATGATGAAAAGAAAATACAGACCAAGCTCACTTATGAAATTTCATGCACAAATTTTAAGTTTATGTGTGACAAAGGAAATTTAGCATCTTCACACTGGTAAAAAGGCAAATCCCATATAAGCAAGATAAACTGATCTTTAAAAATGTCCTCAGTACAGATCTGGGATACTGGGGAGAACACCCTCCTATGGCAAAGGAAAAAGCATCTCTAGTCTTCACTGCTTGCCTACAAGCACATTAAGAAATGTTATCAAGCTAGAATTTAGTCTCAGACACACTCTAATCAGATGTGAAGGCAAGATAAATATATTTCCAGGAATTCAATGATTCAGAAAGTTTAACTTTTGAAAATAGTAATTAAGCTTCCAGAGTGGGAGGAGACTAGAAAGAGCAAGGGCGCAAGAAACGCACTCTGCGGGGTCCCCTGTATTGCCGGGGTCACCCTTCATCACACCTGGGAGCAGTCCCGACGGGCGCTCGGGCGAGACAGATGTGCGAGCTGGCCATCCCCATCGCGGGCCAGTCTCGAGATTTCCACCTGCTCCTCACTTTCTGTGGGTACCGTCATCCTTCTTGTTTGGCACAATTTTGACCAAACATTCATACTCTCGGTGCTGCTACTTCCATTGTTAGAATGGTTTAGAACAAAGCATCAAACAAAAGTGATGACAGAGGAAAGATGGGGGGATTTCTGATCCCCTTGTTTCACCTGTTGGAAAGTTGACAGGGAGTGTTGAAATGTGACTGCACAAGAAATAACTCAGAAGCTTATTGTTTAAAGTCAAAAATCGAATAAAATACTGATAAAAATAACAATCGCAATAAAACTGAATCAGTGGTAGGAAAGGAAAACAGATAAGAAATGGAGTGAATTTATTAACTCCCTATCTTTGCCGGTGGGGAAATGCCACAGACGGAAAAAAAAATGGCTGAGTCACGTGACCAGAAGTTTCTGTGTATTCTTTGTTGTCATGGTGACTGCTAGAGGAAACAAAACTTTATTCCTTGGGACTAGGTGGAAGGAATTTAGAGGACACACATTACTTATTTTCATAACCTTCAGGATTGTTTAAATCTTTTATTTTACTCCTCAAAAAAGTAACACCAAATCGTTAAAACCTGTTTTTCTATTTCAGTTTTTCCACCTTGGTTTAAATCCTAAGATATTAGCGCTCCATCCCCTCTAGCAGTGACAGGTAAGGGAACCTATCCTGAGGCAAACGCACACCCTTGTCATCTCTGCCAGTGGCTTTGTAGATATTCCTTTTGTTCTCTAATTATCTGCAGGTAGATTCGAAAACTTCACATTTTTGTTAAACATTCTTTCTTCATTGCACTTAGAATGTTCTAAACCCTTTGCTATGTTAATTCACTTCACCCTCCCAGGAAACTCTGGGAGAAGTTTCTGTTTCCTGCATCTTACAGATGGAGCAGGGAGACCAAGTTTAAATGACTCTTTAGGGCATCACTAAGCCGAAGGCCAGGAGCGAACAGCAGGCTGGTTCTGAGGCTCTGCACTTGTCTTATTATAGACAAAGCCCGAGTACCATTCCGATGCCTGCTGGGTGGTCTCAGGATTCACACCTATCCCTGCCTGCCTCACTCTCAGCGTCGTCTCCGATGGAGCCACAGCCCGCTCCTGGCACCATGACTCGTCTTAATTACCATGAACTCCACTGGCCTAGTTCCTTCCACATTTTGCATTAACTCTCCTGGGCTTCTCACGATATGCAAATTTTGCTCCCTTGTGTGATCATCTTTCTTTCTGACATCTCATTTTTTGCTGAGGAAATGAAATCTGTAACAGCTGCGTGAGACAGAACTTGAGTAAATTGGCTAAGAGCTCTGCGGCTCTCCAGAGAGGAAGAAAGACCTTGTTTCTGTCCAGGTCAGCTTCTCTCACCGAGCCTCAGTTTCTTCGCCAGCCACACCTGCGCCCCTTCTCCTCCCTCGGTTGCAGCACCCTCAGGCAAATCCTTTCTGGGTCAGCTGCTGGTCCAAAATATAATAGCACAGTTACTCGTGCATTTCTTTCTTTCGTGCTGCCCCTTAAGTGTCTGCTGATGCTCTGGCCACAGTGATAATGCATCCGGCAGACACTTCCCACTATTATTTCTAAATGAAAGGAAATTGATGC